>JAXCGZ010004298.1:50000-57500 GCA_037179515.1 Halocaridina rubra
ATATATATATATATATATATATATATATATATATATATATATATATATATATATATATATATATATATATATATATATATATATATATATATATATATATATATATATATATATATATATATATATATATATATATATATATATATAAGGGCTATTCAATTCTTTATTCCTTACTTCCCAGAATATCACAGTTTACAAAAAAGGATTTACCAGTATTTTAAGTGCAGGCATAAACACCATTTATTCTGCATTAGTTTAAAAAATGAAATCTTTAAACTCTTAAAAGAAGAATAATGACAAATTAGCTGATCAAAAATATTATTCTTCATAAGAACTTTTACCTATGACAAGCAAAAATTTAAGTACACATAGTGATCTCATGTATATAAAACTGTATTTACAATAATAGGTAAACTATTCTATTTGAAAAATATAATACAAAAGACAAACTCAAAACTAACTGATCTGGACAAAAAAAAATATCCATACTATAAACAACTGCATGGCACAGGTTAATCTCTATTGCTCAAGTTCTGTAAGAATTGATTTCAATAGTATGCAAGTAATGTACCTGTAAACCTATTTAACATAACACCGAAAACCCAAATATGAACTGCAATTATTGTAAATTCCTATTCGAGTGTCTGTATATCGTCAATAATTTTCAAATATATTTATTAAAAATCCATTGTATACATATTTTATATGATGTCCTAATACAAATAAGCTTCTTTGTTAGAAGTACAATACTGCACTCTTTGTTAACGGGAAGCTTGATTAGTAAAATAAGTCCTTGTTCAAGCCAGAAAATTCGCATATACTAGATGGTTTTCTTTAAAAATAAATATAAAGAGAACACATTATAATATAACAGTGTTTGTTAAAGGATCCAGTTCTGATCATTTCTGATTTCAGTATCCAATAAACCTTTAAAATGGATCACTTTCCCGTTATTCACTCAGAATATGAAATGATTGGGAAAAAAATTGGCAGCAAAATTATGTGTGCATGAGAGGATGCAAATCTCGTTTACAATGAGAGGGCAAATCCATTGTTCTGTTGTTCATTTTTTTTTTAAATCCCAAGACCATTTAAATCTCTTCATAAAGCCCCAAAACCAGACAGGTAGGATAGTTCTTGATATATGACTTAGAATAACCTGGATTCTCATTGTCAATATCTATTTATTTATATCTTTACTCGTATATCACTTGAAACTTTTCCCAAAACCTAGACACAACATTTTCTTTATCTGTGCTATGTGGGCTATTGTTGTTGTTCCCTGAGTTCCCTGGCCAAACAGCTCCGAGTCCCTAAGGAAGTCTACTGCCAATCCCAGATTTTCCTAAATAGCTCTCAAGGAGCGCATGTTGTGTTGGTGGCGTAGGTGGTTGTGTGTGTGTGTTGCAGTCTCCCATTATGAGTTTCCTGGAATGCTCTCAATTTCTCTGGCTAGAACAAATCTTTGAGAACTAAACCATTGAAGAATAATTTCTCGGCATATGAAAATTTTTTTAATATGCGTATTGTGTTGAGAGATGAGATAATCTCCTGGGTAACTGAAGCCTCTCACAGGCTCTTGTGCCAAATGAGGGGCAGTGGTTAGTTGTAGCAAATTGGTTTCTTTTGCTGCTCATCTTCTGAGTTACAAATCCAAAGGATGGACCTATGCCAAAAATGCTGCTACTCCAGGTCCTGCAACGCAAATTTTACTGACCTTCTCAGAATATATCTAACATCATGAACATATCATGACTTTACCTCTACGTTATGCCCTTCAAAATTCTAAAAACTACTTTATGTACAGTAATGAACTTCCCCATATCTCATGCATTAATTCCAAATAGCTTTTGCTGGAGCACTAAATATACCTCATTTCATTAGCAAAAATATGACGAGTAAACAAGTAACTGAACATTCAAGAAACTATTATAACCGATGAGAGAGTGTAGTAGGTAAAACCAATCTACGAGCCTTTGGTCTAATAATAAGCTTTAACCAATTTTTTTTGACATGGCAAGCTATTACATTAGAATATGCACCACATGAAATTTGAGTGAAATCCAACATATTTATCTTTACAACTCTCTATATTGGTTATAATAAGCCATAAGGGCGAATTAACAAACCTGGAATGCTGAAGGTTAAAGGCAATATAACATAAAGCAGAGTATGAGTTAGTGACAGGACATATATCTATAGTAAATAATGATTCATATATGGACATACAACAAAAATAATAATAATAATAATAATAATAATAATGGCATATATATATATATATATATATATATATATATATATATATATATATATATATATATATATATATATATATATATATATATATATATATATATATATATATATATATATATATATATATATATATATATATATATATATATATATATATACACTTTGTTGCACACTCTGAGGGCCTGGCACTTCAAAAGCTTACAAAGAAAAGTCTCACTGTCAATGCTAGTCTATGCATGAAACTGGAATGAAAAAAAATAAATGTCTTCTGTTTGGGAATAAGAGGAATCAAAATATTAGTTTCGATTACACTAAAGACCGCAAAAAACAGATGACATGATAATGGTAACTTATAATTGTAAACATTTAGGGATTATTTTATGACTTGTATAGCACTTTATTTGCAATATCTTATACGTGAGCTCATAAAAAGTCTCCTAAAGTAGAATGAACTAAGTGACTGTAGTTCATTTTTTTCTCTTTTGTTTAGTGTATTACTGATGATCAAATCTATGCCTTGCTAAGGTGTGAGATTAAAGCAATGCATTTATAGTTGTTACTAAAATATTCTGTTGCTACAGGAGGTAAATTTACAAAGAATACTATTAACAGATGAGGAATCAAAAGTTAAGTTGGTTCTAGGTGATAGAACTTCCATGTTCCTCTGAAGAAGCTTGTGTGAGGCCAGGGAAAAGTGGGTGATAAAGAAATGGTGTTTGAGATGGAGTAGGTGCTGAGGATCTATAGGGTTGGAGAGAAGTCAAGGAGGCAGGTATGTACCAATAATGAAAGGTTTGGTGGGTAAATACAAAGAAAGGAAGCAAGGATAGGGAAAGCCAACTTACCGCTCGTGAGTCTATCGAGGCGGTGGATGGTTCTGAGGTTCTTGAGATTGTACTCCTTGGCCAGTATGAAGACGACAGTGTTGTGTCGATAGCGGCCGCACGGGTGGACCTAGACGCGGGGACAACAACAGTCACCACCATCAGTGTGTGTAAGAAAGGGAACAAGGAGGAGGCCGAGAGCCACAGCAGGCGACAACCCGCGGGCACGTCAACACCAGCCTCAGGGACTTAGACTACCATTCTCTTAACACAATGCTAATTGAAGACAGACTTGAGGGTATGAAAAAACTCAGGTAAAATGTAAGTCTATAAACAGATTGTGAATCAGGGGTGGAAATAAATGAATAAAAAACACATTTCAGATCACAGCACATACTGATTCACCTCTTCTATCTTCTCACCAATAAAGAATGGTAGCCTATGACTGCCATGCTGTGGTGTTTATAGAGAACCATCTCTCACACCAGTCTTTCTCATGGGGAGGTGGCAGTGTATACAACCAAAATACTGGCAGGTAAGAACCTTTAGTTGTTAAGCCTGGTTATCATATTCAAAGCTTCATTTTCCAAGAGATTTCCAAACATATTTTCAAAAGTTTACAAATCCAAGCACAAAAAATATCCATAGTATTTGAAAAAAGAAAAAACTTGGTTGATCTCTAGGAAAATTCTGCCCTTGTGATGTGTTTGAAAAGCCATTCTCCATCAGTTGGGTGGTTCAACGTGGTTCATTAAGACTGGACAATTGAAGATCTGAAGAATCCTCTGAGTAGATCATCAGGGATACTGAACACTCAAACTGATCAAGAGCTTTTTCTAAACACACTCAAGTGATATTTCAGTCAAAAGTTTACATTTCAACTCAAATTGGGGGTGCTATAAGGAGTGTTGTAGTCACAGCTCAATGGGCTGAAGTAAACCTTTTAGCAGTGCTAGAGAAGGCATTGCCAGATATTATGTGTGTAGCCTCATCTCTTAAAATATTTATGCTCTCAAAAACTAAATAGTAAACCGCAGATTTTCATATTACATCCGTAAACGAAAATTTTTTCATTAAGTCATCCTCATGGAATGAAAAAAAAATTATATCTGTTGTCCTTTTTAAACAGTAAATGGAAGAATTTCATATTACTTCAATAACAAAAATATTTTCATTAACTCGCCCTATATAAACGAAAAAATTATTTCTATCTTTTGTCCTTGAATTTAAATGTATATTGCAAATTTTCATATTGCAGCCATAAACGAAAATAATATCATTGTCATGCTCATGAAATGGAAAAAAAATTCTATCTTTTGTTCTTGAAATTAATAGTAAAGGGCATTATTTCATAATACATCCATATACACAACTATTAACGCACCCTCGTGAAATGAAAAGAAAAAATCTTTTCTCCTTAATAATGGACTGGTTCGTTATGATAAACCAGAAAGTAAAAATCATTATCTTCAGGATAAAACATAAATTGAACGAAATTATTGTTATGAAGATATTATAATATATCTCTTCTGGTAACGTACACCAAAACAAGTCATTAAACTATATTATCCTTGCCAGATGAGAGAACTTTATTGGAATCTAAATTAGATAACAATGTAAAACTGTTTCACTTATTAACCCCTCATCTGGATAGGAATGAGAGGATGAGAAAATAACAATCTAAAGTGTCCTGAAAGTACAATAAGAGTTATAATTAGATTCGGAAAAAAAGAAAAATACCTAAAATGTGTTTTTAGAAAGACTGGGCCAATTATCCGGACAAAAAAATATTAAATAATTACATTCCATATAAGGTTATAGAAATTTTTAAAGTTTTGCATTTTATCTTCATACTATTTTTGTTAACTTCCATTCCATGGTTTTATTTCAAAATGCAATGCAGCATAGAGCATTCTCTTCTTCAATGATGCAAAGTACTACAAAGTCATTATGTATATTGTAAAAATCTATGGGACACAATATGAAAATAATTTAAATTACATTTATGAAAAATTTTGCTTATACATACTAGTATATATATATATATATATATATATATATATATATATATATATATATATATATATATATATATATATATATATATATAATATATATATATATATATATATATATATATATATATATATATATATATATATATATATATATTATATATATATATATATATATATATATATATATATATATATATATATATATATATATACACACACTATTGAAATATTAAGATACTGGAAAAACTACTTAAGAGATGAGGCTTTCATAAAATATTATGCATTTATATTCTACACACCCTAAATTTGGATGACTTTAATTTTATTTTAATATAATTACAGATTCATGAGAGATGAACATGAACAATTCACAGACAAATAGAAAACATCTAAAACATACATTTCTTCATCGAGCTTAAACACGTTTATTAAATTATTATGCAATACTTTTCATTTGTACTCAGGTATATTTCCCACTTGGTGTAAATATCATAAAATACACCCGCAATTAAAAAATTCTACATTTTGCAAAGTTCTACATCTGCCATGAGAAATATGCCATATGAAGTTAATAGACATACTATGATGTGTAATCAGATGACCAATGAAATAAGAGAACATCTAAAATATAATCTGCTTGAAACGCATGTCCCTTTCTTCCCATATATTGGGAGCGAGTCCAGGTGCTAATAGTGAAAGATATTCAATAATACTGTAAATACTTAGAAGATCATGTTACCTGCAGTACTTGTGATGTCCATAAATAAAAAAAAAACTGAAGTGTATGTATAAGGATATGATCATAAATGAGAGGATAAATTAAAAAAAGAAACCTGCAATCAATAATAAAACATATTATGACAAACTACATGTAGTAACAAGACCAATGGCTGACTCACAGACAAAATGAGTATAGAGCGAAAAGACAGAAACAACAATTCTGCAGCAAAGAAATGCCTATTTTGTTTTAGTAGACCTAATACTATCAAGTCATAAAATGAGGTTTAAGGTGAATAGACCATTACAATTAATTATGATCATGGTTACTGTGAAAAAAGTGATATGTCGCACACCTTTACCTAGAGTGCTACGAGACAAATGTCAATCAAGGATAACAAAAAAGTACAACAAAATGTCACAGTTCTGCAAGAGAAATAAGATTCTTTTTTTTTTTTTTTGTATACCAATACTATCAAAGTCATAAAATGATGTTTAAGATGAAATAGAGATACCAATTACTGTGGCCATGACTACTGTAAAATTAATTTCATGAAAACTTAACTTACGGTGCATAGGAAGATGCAATGAGACAAATGGGAATCAAGGATAAAGGAACAGCCCAGCACAAGTACCATATATCTCCATAAGCATGAATCTTTACTTTAGTAGACTTAATACTATCAAGGCAAAATATGAAGAATCATGATGATACAGAACTTTAGCATTTAATGTGGCCAAGTTCACTGATGATAATGTAATATTCACCAAATTTTAAGCTAACCATGTGTTACATGATGCAATGAATAAAAATACAAATAAAAGATGAGTAAGAAACATGATTCATATAATATGACTGAAAATGAGGAAAATGGTAGAATTTGATTCACTGTACTGAATGCTAGTTTGTGCTAACCAGGTGCTTTTGCTATTACCTATAAAAACTCATTAAAGCAAAACAGCTTATTAAGACATAAGGCTATGAAAGCATTTTTTAACTTTTACAAAGTAAGATAAGAGCATCCTATAAATAGGCAAACATTCAGGTTTACTGATTACTATATTTGTTGACACTTTTGATTACAAACGATTTAAATGTTTATATTTGACTAATATTTGCCCACTGCATACAAGTGTGGAGGAAAAAAAATATATATATATATATTATATATATATATATATATATATATATATATATATATATATATATATATATATATATATATATATATATATATATATATATATATATATATATATATATATTATATATATATATATATATATATATATATATATATATATATATATATATATATATATATATATATATATATATATATATATATATATATATATATAAATATATATATATATATATATATATATACTTTTCTCCAATTTGGCTTAATATATACATTTTTAACTTAAATATTAGACACAAATAAAATTCAAGCGAGAAATCATTATCAAGAAACAGTCTCAATCAAATAATAAATTATTTTGACATTTACTAATCACCACACTTTGCAGCATATGTATTTTTATGAAGCTATAAATCTTGCAAACAATTAAAAACATAAAATAATAATCTTGAAATATTTTTTGTATTATTCTTACAGACTATCAAGAAAAAATAATTGCTTTACAACTTTCTCATGGCTGACATTATTCTGAATATC
>JAXCGZ010004299.1:0-59605 GCA_037179515.1 Halocaridina rubra
ACAATGAATCTGTACTCATCTGTCCGGACAACCCTGATGTCGTCAGCAATCACGGGACTCCGAATCAAAAACGTATCTTCTGATCCACAGATCTCTATAACGTTCTTCTACTTGAGTGTCTCGTAATGTCTCACGAGAGCAACTAATTATAAACTTATAAGTACTGTCAATAAACACAGTAAAAATGAGTGCCTCGTAGCATCTCACGACAGCAACTAATTACTCTTTAACAAACTTATAAGTCCTGTCAATGAACACAGTAAACATGAGTGTCTCGTATCATCTCACGTGGACCACTAACTACACTTTAACAAACTTATAAGTACTGTCAACAAACACAGTAAAAATGAGTGCCTCGTAGCATCTCACGAGTACAACTAATTATATAAGAAAGTCCCACAAACTCCTCTAGTTTGTCAGAGTCCTTGGTACTAGGACCAAGTTGAGTTGACTTGCTTACAACGGTTCTTTGTTCAACGAGGCGATGCAATAAGCTTTATCAAGGAGGTGAAGGGTTAATGGCTAAAATCCATTAGCGACTAACATTCCTTTCTCCAAGTCTTCTACAGCCAGCCTCCATAATAAACTACACATTATACATACGAATATACGTGTATACATGATAGAAATTAATAGGTATACATACTAAGTGTAAAAGTATATATTCATGCACTTACGTTACAATAAACGAAACTATATGCAAAATAACACTTACATAATGTACGTAGAAATAAACTGTCTTGAAATATATTCAAGACAATAATAATAATAATAATAATAATAATAATAATAATAATAATAATAATAATAATATCAGGTTCTCTGAAACAAAACTTTCTAAAGTCTACAGTATACCATATGATATAAAAATAAAAGTTCACGTGGCATTCATATACAATATTAACAAGCTATTTAGGGAGGCTGACAGTACAGGAGTACACTAAAATGTCATTTACTAAAAATTAAGTACAAAATTAATAGTATATATATTCTGGATGTTGATTGAATCGAACCTGGAGAAAAGACCTGGTAATAGCAGAATGAGGTTCAGTATTATTCTGTTAATTATTATCTTCTACAAGAGTGGGGCTATCGTGTAAATTAGAATTTTATACACTCTGAGATGAAGATTTATATGAACTAGTTCCAGTTTGTTCACTCTCATCAGCACTAGACACCACTCTTGGCAGCTAGGCTGGTTTCAACCTGTCTAGAGAAACAGTGGTTAAATCCCTTGAAATATGCATTAAAATGAAATATTCATCACTACGCTTAACAATCTCAAGTGCATCATAGTATGGTGCCTCTAACGGGTGACGAACCCGATCCATCTAACCCGAACATGTAAGCAAGTCTAAAGATCATTAGGAACATATGGTTTGCTAGAACATGCATGATGGTAACTAGAGGAACATTCAGAAAAATCTAATTCTCGCATTCTGCTCACTAATTCTGATATATTTTCTCTTTGTTGGCTTGAACTGGGTTCTTAGTAGTCATCATGAGTTTTGAAGTGAGTAACATACTACCAATTTCTAAAGTAAAGGGGGAAACTCTAGAGTTTGTAGGAATACATCGCAAACCCAAAAGTACTATTGGCAAGGAAACAAGACAACAATCATCTTTATGGGCCATCAAAGATACGATGAGTTCTTTCAATCATACCATAGATTGGGGTAATATGAAGTGGTCCATAGTCTATGAAATCCAATAATAGAGGAAAGCTGATGAAATAGGGGGGATTTATATTGTGGACCTCTATCTGTAAAACCACACAAGGGCACTTCAAAACGAGAAACTCAACTATTATTGAAACAAAAGCTACTATTGCAACAGACATATTAAATATTGGTATTGCTTCTAACCACCTTGTAGTTATATCTATTCATGTAAGAACATACTGGTCTGGTGCTGCACTAGTTTGTCCGGGAATCTTACTTGGAGGAAGAGGGCCAATTATATCTAAGTGAACAAACTCAAATTTCCCAAAGGTGCAGTAAAATTAGTATGACTCTGTACCTTGTTTTTAGGCAAGATGTACACTCCTTGATTCAGCTCCTAATAACACGCTCCATATTGGACCAAAAGTATCTAGCCTTGATGAGGCATACCATAGCTTTGATCCCAGGATGTGAAATAGTATGCAAAAGTTGGAATTTGTTTTAGATGAGGTGTAGAGTTGTTGCAGTACATGTCATGATTTTGTAATTTGAATTGTTTCGATTTGTCTTTGCAATAAAGAATTTTTGTATCAGTGACCTGGATATCAGCTATGCCAGCTAAATCATGCATATCCACTGAGACAGCAGATACGGGTACTGATCTAGAAAGACATTTATCCACGACATTGCCCGCACCCTTTATGTGTGCTACGGCAGATACACATTCAATGATTAAGGACTAATAGCGTTGCTGCTTATCTGACTTTGCTCTCTTGGCTATTGTGTGTGGGGGAGGACGTGTACGCATTGAGCTCCTGATAATATTGCGTTTATCAAGTGATAGAGTTTAAATTCACGATTACAAAATTAACGAAAGTATACTGATATATAAACCTTCAAATTTAAGTCAGAGTGATTATAACAACTTTAGTGTTTAAAAAGATACAAAGAAAATTCATTATAATCTTATAACACCTAAAAAAAACCCGTTGAGAGTGTCTCTCTCAATGTTACCAATTTCAACCACATCCTCTCACAACCGACCTAAAATGGATCTTTCTTAGGTGACCCTACAGTTCCCCTCATACCGCAGTTCCCCTTCCATTCACACCAGAATGTCCTCATTGGAAAAAGTTGACCTTTATAACCTTCCGTGTGTAAATACTGATAATTTTCCTGATGTGTTTATATCATCTCTGGACAGAATGTTCGTATATTCATGTGAGGACATCAGAAGGGAATTGGAATAAAACAAATAAGACACTCTGTACAAAGCTAGTCAACTATTGCTTTCAAAGGTAGTGGAACTCTATCCACAACACAGTGGAAAAGGCATCATAAAAAATCAAGCAAAAAAAGATATAATTACACATATAATCATTTTTAGCGCAAGTGTCCTGAATATCTCAGTGAATGGTGAACTTGACAAACTCTTTCAATCTCAAACTTTGGTTGTAAAATCAATAGAATTTGAAAAAAACACTAACTAGGAGACCTACATCGAATGATAGAAAGTCTTGTAGATAAGGTGAGAAATTTGGAAGCAGATGCTGAAGAGGTGAAAACCTTACAACACAAGGTGGGTTTGCTAGAATCAGACAGTGTCCTACTTAAAAGAGATAATTCTAGGTTGAAACTATTATTAGAAACATCTCCACCTCTCAATTCAGTGCTGTCACCTAACAACGATGATGTCCCTGCTATCAACAACCCTCAGGTTATGCAAACTAGGCTTTCTGTCTCTACTCACAATTCCTTCAGTGCAATGAAAGACGAATGTGACAGTGGTAGTAAAGAAGAGGTAGATCCAGATAAAAGTGATAGTCAACAAGACAACCTGAATACACCATCTGGTATAAATAACCAACTCAGTAACAGGTTACAAAATAGTGAAGAAACAACAGCGCCCTTCCCCACTACTCCTAACAACACTACAACAGGCACTAACCAGAACAAGATTCTTCCCAGCACAAATTACCAACCTGGTAAAGGGTTGCAAAACAGCGAAGAAGATATAGAGCCCACCTCCACTACTCCTAACAACACAGTAACTATCACTAGCCAGGACAACCAAATTACAGAAAAGACAAAATAGAAGCAGTCTTTAATCTAAACATTCCATCGAAGTCCTCTCCCCCACAGCCACAGTTACCCAATAATGCAAGTACAAGGGTTACAGCTCAAATATATAGTCGCATTCCTGGCAACCCCTTTGAGAGAGAGATATGTAATGTATTGACAAATCAAGGCAATCCCTCTGAAGAAGTCTTGATTAAGGAGCTTTCTCGCAAACTAAATTGGGTCCCATTCACAATAATGATATTGAAAGGATCTGAATATGTGGCTTACAAACTGAATCAATGGCCTACAGGAACAATTGTCCAGCCATTTTGTGGGTGCAAACAATGGACACAACCTGGGTTATCTACAAAATATCCCACACTACAGTCATACCAAAATAAACAGCAAAGAGCTTATGAACCGATCCCCTATCTGCGAGACTACAGAAAGAGACACAATACAAACCTCTCTTATCGCCGTCCATGCACAAGAGACTTCTCCAGGAGAGATGTCTCTTACAACAGTAGACACTCACCTAGGCATACAAACTTTGTGAAGGCCCGATCATACCATGACACGTACTCAATTCAGCGTTACCCATCCAACGGCAGGTACACACACCAGGATCCATGGGCTAACCCCAGAACACACTATAATGATGAATTCCCAGCAGAATCATACAGTCAAAAACATCATGGACAATTCCAAGAGCAAACTACAACTATGACTATGGATACCACTCTGATGAAACATGGTAAGGATGTAACATTAGTACATGCAAACGCTCAGTCCCTTCTCGCTCATTTTGAGGAAATAATAATGCTAACAAAAGACTACAACATAGACATCCTCTGTGTAAGTGAAACTTGGCTTCCTCCTACAACTGAAAATAAATATGTGAATATCCCAGAGTTTAACATATTTTGCAATGACCATGGCTAAGGGGGTGGCGTCTGTATTTATGTTAGAATTTATCTTAGTGCATCAGAAATAACCACAGGTCTAGAAAAAACTGAAGAGCTCGAAGATTTATGGATCACTGTGCAGTATCAGGATCTTCCATCTTTCATTGTAAGGTGTGTTTACCGTCACCCTAAAGCACCTACCAGTTCATTCAGTCATCTGCTAGAAACATTCAGAAATATCAGTGTGCGCCATACACCCATATACATACTTGGTGACTTTAATGATGACTCGCTCTCAGCAGATAACAAAATGAAAAGAGTGATCAACACTGTGAAGTTAACACAAATAGTGACAAAACCGACCTGCATAACCCCTAATTCTAGGACTCTAAATGATCTGATAATAACATATAAAGTGGAAAGTATACCCTATTGGGACGTAGTTCCCTGCCCAATTGCAGACCACGAGCTGGACATTGCTATGCTAAACATAAACAAGCCCAACAGGAAGCCTCTCTTCAAGACATTCCGGTGTCAAAAAATTACTCCCCTGATATCTTTTGTGAAATATTAATCAACAGTACAAATGCACTTAATAGAATTAAAAACACAGATAATGTCGATTTGCAGGTTGAGAATCTAACAAAAGTCTTCCTTGAATGCTTAGATAGTTGTGCACCCATTGTAACAAGAAAAATAACCCACCCCTCAGCCCCGTGGCTAACTAATGACATCAAAGAGGCAATGCAAATCAGAAATCTAAAACAAAAAGAGCTAAAAAGTAATAGATATGATATGACTCTCCGAGAACGTTATAAAACAGAAAAGAAACATGTCAGATCTCTCATCAATGTAAGTAAAAATGACTTTTACAAAAAACAATTTAATGACTCTAGACATGATACAGCAGCAACATGGAAAGTGATAAGAAGCATGATACCAAATGAAAATAGTACCTCAGAAAGTTATGAAAATATTACGGAGTTGAAAGACACAGCGGAAACTTTAATAACTATTTTGCTATCGTTGGGAAAAATACATATGAGAAAACACAAGAGAACATCAACTCAGTGAATAAGAGTAATTGTTTAATCGACAATTCTTCCACTGTAAACACAAGAGAGTACTTCAAGATAAATCCTATCGATTGTGCTACCCTAATTCTTACCATAAAGAGCCTAAGAAACTTGGCTCTTATGGTCCAGATGGCATACCATTTCAGTTCATCAAAGATGCTCTACCCATGCTTGTCTCTTATATTCTAACTATTATGAACACTTCCACTGTTACTAACAAGTTTCCTGACTCTTGGAAAAAATCACATGTAATACCTCTGCATAAAAAGGGGGACAGAGAAGATGTGACAAACTATCGTCCCATTTCCCTGCTACCCATTTTCTCTAAAATATTAGAAAAAAATTGTTGCATGCCAACTTATGTCATATTTAGAGTCAAAGAGACTATTATTTATCAACCAACATGGTTTCAGACTGAAACTCTCATTGGAAATTGCACTGCTCAAAGTTACGAATAGTATCTACAATAATATAGATATGAAAAAATATATCTCTGCTTGTATTATTAGACTTATCAAAAGCCTTCGACAGTGTAAACCATGAAATTCTTATACGTAAATGTACTAACCTAAAGACTGTTTGATTGCAAACAGTCTATACGTCTTAACAACATTATCTCTATGCCAAAAAATTCATCATTTGGTGTTCCACAGGGATCAGTACCTGGTCCTATCCTATTCTCCATTTACGTAAATGATCTATCTTCTTCCAATTCTGACTGTCTAGTCATACAATATGCAGATAACACTCAACTACTCCTTAGTGGTGATATTAATAATCTCCCAGAGCTAACCTTAAGAGCAGAAAACATTCTGTCAAAATTAAAATCTATTTTCAAGAAATTGGGCTGTTAATTAATGAAAGTAAAACACAATGCATGTTTATTGGTTCAAGGTTCCATATAGCACAAATTCCAGAAAGCACAACAATTAATTTTCGCAACAATATTATAACACCTAGCAAAACAGTAAAAAACCTAGGAATTCACTTTGATAACTACATGTTGTTTGATTCCCACACAGATAAAGTATGCAAAAAGGTTACAGGAACATTAATGTACTTATCACGTATAAAAGACAATTTTGAGACTACCACTCGAATAACTGTTGTTGAATCTCTAGCCTTAAGTCACATTCATTACTGCACAACTGTATGGGGAGCTACCACTAAGACTCGGATAAACAGAATACAAAAGCTTATTAATTTTGCAGCTCGAGTTGCCCTGGGAGGAATAAGAAAATATGACCACATCACACCAGCTCTCAATAAACTTGGCTGGCTGTGGGCAGAAAGCAAGGTCGCTTATGCTATTTATGTTTTTGTATACAAAATTTTTGACCATCATTATCCTAGCTGGCTATTTGATTTAAAAACAGTCAGGGATATAAGGGGAACCAACACAAGACAGTGCAGTGAGCTCTTTATTCAGAGAACAAACACAGAAGCAGGTTCAAAGATGATCACTATAAAATGACCAACACTGGAGCAATATGCCAGAGCATTAGTAAAAATTCATCCTCCTTCACAGCTTTTAAAGTTTTCTTTTGGACAAATAGTTGCTGCTCACACATAAACTAAACTTAATGATTTAATGCAATTTCCCTTAACACTAACCTCTCTATATGTAAACTGATATCGACTTTCCTGCTCTGTAAATTAAGAACTAATTTTTCTCATTGAAAGGAAAACAAATATGGTAATGATGCCGATAATAACGATTCTATATCTAATGTTATTAATACTATTTTATTAACATTATTGTTAAAATTTTTATGACATCGTTATTATTTTCTATGAAAGCTACATTTAATTTATCTGTATGCATTACCCTCTTACTTATTAGTTCAATTACATGTCTACTTATAAGTTATTATCTAGTATAGAAGAATAACCATTGTACAAAAATGGAAATAAATGTTTGTTTGTTTGTATAAGGATTTTTGATTAAAAAACTAGATGTTTAAGATCTGTAAACATTGCAGTATTTCATCCTTTAATAATGTGCTTAAATTTCAGCACGGCCAGATATGTGACAAGCAATTCTCGGTCAAAAGTTGATAGTTTAATAGAAAAGAATTCTGTAGGAATAAGGTTGCAATCCTGCAATTGATGTAATGCAGCTCTAGCAGTACCTTGGGAAAAATCAGTCACAAGGTGTAATGGAGATATTCAAGGGTGTAAGGATTGTTAAGTGACTTTTAGAATTTATAAAATCATCTTTAGCTTCTGTTTTACATTCAAGTTCTTTAGATTTAGGTTGCATTTTAATAAGCTCAATCAAAGGGTAAATAACCTTAGCAAAGTGGGGGACCATTCCCCTATACAAATTTAGCTTTCCAATAAAACTACATAATGCAGAGAAATCCCTAAGCTTAGAAATATAACAATATCAGACTGTTTAAGGGAAACAGGTTTCATACCTTTAAAAATTATAGAATATCCTACATATTCAATCTCCTCTTTGAAAAATAATTTTTTTCTTTTACAGACTCTTTGAGATTTTATTTAATATTTGAAAAAAATGTTTTAAATGCTTCGTAAGATCTCCCTCTGTCTCTGAAAAGATTAAGATTTTGTATATGAATACAAAATAAAGATATCTGAATAAGCTATCCATCAGGCATTAAAATGTAGCATGGGCATTTCTAAGACCGTATGACGTATACAAATACTCAAACGTGGTGATTAGTGCTGTCTGTTCAACATTTGATGGATTCACTGGAAGTTGATAGTAAGCCTTGAGGAGATCAATTTTACTAAATATATTTTTCTTGTACAGTTTCAATGATACACTACTAATATGAGACAACAGACTCTTGCCTGGTTTGGTGACAGCTTTCAGTTGCCTAAAGTCGCCACAAAGCCTCCATTCACCTGGCTCTTGTTTAGAAACTAAATGTATGGGTGAAGCCCATGGTGATGTTGAGGGTTGTATAATGCCCATATCTAGCAACTGCTTAAATGTCTACTCAGCCACAATATATTTATCTGGGCCAAAGGCTGACATTTAATAAATGTCGGTGAAGAATTACCTGTATCAATATAATGATATACATTACAAGTTTTATGAGTTTCACCCCTTGGAGGCTTAGCACTAGGGAATTTCAAAATAAATATTGTATGAAGGTGGGTAAAAAGTTGACATTATTAAAGTTATATATGGAATTGTAAGACAATATTCCCTTTTACAGAACACTTGATAAATCTGTCAGTGAGTCTTTTACTTTTGCAATCATTTAGCAATTCAAGCTTACAAAGGAAATCGTTATCAAGAAGTGGCTTAGTCACATCTGCAACAATGGATGCATAATTCATTGAATGGTGTAAATGTGGAATGGTCAGACTCAGATCAATTTCACCATAGACAGAGATCGGCATACCTGTAGCTGTCGAAATTGTGTCATCTGTTGGCTGCGACATAGTCTTTTTATAAGCACCGTGGTAAGATGATTGATACCATGGCACCAGTATCAATGCTAAAATTTATATTAGTGTAACCAACTTTGGCTAAGACCTGTAGAAGTGGCAGAACAGAGGTGCTTGCAACACAAACATTTTCATCTGTTTGCCTTAATAGTCTTCTTGAGTCTGAAGAGCTTGCACTCTTCCTGCTGGTGATGATGACATAGATGCTGGGGATGGCGCTCTTGAAGATGGTCACATCCGTAGGTAAGAAAACTTTTTCGGCCACCGACACTAAGGTTTGCACCATTTAGCATTTGTCCCAAAATATGCATGAGCACAGCAAACTTTTGGACGTTGATGCTGATGAAAAGGATGTAGCCCTAGCGAATACCAGAGTAAAGAATATGCAATCTGTCGCTATGCACTGGCATGGTATTGTACTGTTGACGGCTGCACAACATTGATGGAATTCTTGGAGATGACAATTAATTCGTCTGCAAGCTGACCTAACGCCTGTAGATTCATTTCACCTTTTGTTACTAAAACTGCCGAAAGACTGCTTGGATCGCTTGCAGGAATTCATGCCTCTCAATATTATTGGAATCTCCCAACTTCCTTGTGGTCTGTTGGATCTCCTCTAAATAAAGTGAGGATTTGCCACACATGACAGTATTACTAATTAGTTTATTAAAATGTTCAGGTTTGGTTTGCTCATAAAGGTTGAAAAAAATATGATTTCAGATGGTCGAATTGTTTCTTCTCTATTACAGCGTTCATAACATGATCAGTTGTAGGAAAAGGTAATGCAGATAAAACATGCAGGAATTTCATTGTATTACTATTGATACCAGTATGTTGGACCTGAGCTTCTACACTGGCAAAACCATTCTCTGCTGATTAGCTGCTAAATAGGGCTTACTTAATAAAAATGCCGTATTCGGTCAAGTCACTCTGGGTAAGGTCACGACATCTAAAGGGACTGTTGTTAATAAAACTTGGTAGAGATACTGAAACATGTGCATTATAATAAAAACTAAATTATTAAAAATACAAGAGTCCGCCTTAAACAAAATCCAAACCTCTACTCTCTATGCTTCTTAGAAATATAGTTGTAATGTTTTATATTTACATAAAATCATATCTGCTAATCGCACTATGATTATACAAGAAAAACATTTACTATTTTGAAATAATGAATAAATATTTTTGCCATATTTACAAAAGTATATTACACTGATACATATAAACTATTACTACTATTACTTTAATAATGATAATAATAGTGTCGGATTTTCTACAGCTATACTTACAAGAGTCTATACAATATGATATAAAAATAAAGGTTCACATGACGTTCATATACAATACTAAGGAACCATTTAGGGAGCCATAACGCTACAGATTAAACCACCTTCATGCACCGAGGTATGTACCTGTTTTTATTGTTATGAATCTTGCGCCCCTGAGCAGTGGGTACCCATGAATTA
This sequence comes from Halocaridina rubra, assembly GCA_037179515.1. Taxonomy (NCBI): domain Eukaryota; kingdom Metazoa; phylum Arthropoda; class Malacostraca; order Decapoda; family Atyidae; genus Halocaridina; species Halocaridina rubra. The sequence goes on from JAXCGZ010004299.1 coordinate 10,596, forward strand.
TAATTACATGCTTTCTATGTTCTAGTCAGCTTCTGTAGTTAAGCTGAGATATCCGTTGCCTTTATTTATTTATTGTTGGTGAGTTATGTGTTGCTAGTACTAGTCTTTGATCGTTCATTGTAATAAATAGTGATGACTTTAGTTACATCAATGTGCATACTATATTAGTTTATTCTTAATGATTTATAATCTCTCATGATTATTTGTTCCCACTTATTATCTATTATATAATAATTATGTAATTTGCTAACCAGTAAGCAGACCCAAAGTCAAACTTATTTACTTTTATTACTTCGTTGCTCTGCTTATAAATGTAAGGTTTTATGATGGTTTTGTAGTTTTATTTTATCATATATAATGTGTGGCAAATTAATGATTGATTGCCATATGACTTAATGACGATATTATACACTTTTATTGCAATATATTGTAGACACTGAACCTATTCATAAATTTACATAAGGTCATACATAATTTTTCTAGGTAATGAATATTCTGTTAAAAAATTTTTGCTTAGCTCATGGCAAGTTCTTAATATCTTTGTGTTGTTATTCATATTCTTACTCGTATACATTAATTCCACATAGCCTTACAGTAAATGTTCTTTTCTTTTTATAAACATACCAAAACCAACTTAAACATTATTATTGGTCAACATGGCAAAATGTTGATTTTGTTAGTTTAGGGTAAGGATATGACTATAAATTTGTCATGTGCAATGTCGGTCTATAAACAACTTGTTCTAATATAAGGAACTTTTAAAGTTTATTTGTCTAATGAGTTTTGTATATTGCTCTGATCTAAGAGCTCAATAACCCCGTGGTTGTTTTTTGGGGAATGGGGGGTATCCTGCATCTACATGGCTGTCTTTTCAAATACAGTATATTAAATAATACTCGTACTAGTTAAGAATCTTCAAAAATGAATTTTCATGCATACACACCTTAATGATATGTTGGCAGACATATTACTATGCAATAACCACTTGCAGGTTGCTTCCCATGGAAAGTGTTGTACCTTATAAAAGGAGGAGAATGAAATAGAAGAGTTTAGATTATCCGAGGTTTTAGTCGGATTAGTTGCCCTATCTGGAGGCAATGATGAGGCGCCCCACTAGACGCGGGTATAGAGAAGTCTTAAAAATAAATTCAAAACTTAAGAGTAATTTTTTCCGACATCCCTTTCACTTATAACTTAATATTTTTGTCTCTAGCTGAAGACAGGATAAGCTCTCTGCTTATAACTGCCTGTCTCCAGGTTGGTTCTATTTTTATACTCAGTGATGCTTATCATATTTATCGTGAAAACTACTAATACAGTTAGCATTAACTACTTCCTTCCTTAGGAAATTCCAGTCATCAACTCTTCTTACACTAATATAGCATGCAGCGCTTAATTTGCCATTTATATGAAAGAAAAAAAACTGGAGACAATTCTGCCAATACGTTTACCCCTAGATCCATCTTATTCTCTGTCTCTTAAAGTTCTGCACCTGCTACTGAGTACTCAAACTTGGGCTTTCTTGTACATGAAACCATTCTCATCACCTCACAATTTGAAGGTTTGAATTTCAATAGCCACTTTTCTGCCTACTCATGCAGCCTATTTAAGTCTTCCTGAAGTTCTGTACCATTGTTCTCATGTTTTACTTTCTTCATAATCTTTGCATCATCTTCAGTCATATTCAAGAATGAATTTAGAGACTCTAGCAGGTCATTTACATATACAAGGAACAAATGTGACCCTAAAATAGAGCCCTGTGGAACCCCACTACTAACCCATCTCTAGTCAGACTCTGAATGTCTTACTCTGACCTTCTGCTCCCTTCCTTCTAAGTAATCTTTTATCCATTCCAAGTTATTTCCGCCTATTCTTGCCATTATTATTTTTGTTATTATTATTGTGACACCATGACAGGCCAAAAATAAAATTGAAATAAATTTACCCTCATTGAGCCTGGGCATGAAGAAAATATAAAGAGAAACGGAGATGGAGAGCATTGTGACTTGTCAGATGTGAAGGGATAATAAGACATGTGTAACAAATATCCAAGAATATTCGGTGTTGATGTTGCAGCTTTTTAATAAATCTCCCATGTGGGACCATATCAAATACCTTCTGAAAATAGAAGAATGCATACAGCTCAGCCCTCTCCTTTTTGTAAGATCTGGATTACCTCAACATAAAATTCTAATAAGTTTGTTACTGGTAATTTGTCTTCTCTGGAGCCATGTTGTCTCACTGACAAAAATTGAAGAATTCCAAGTGACGAGATATGCATTTCTTTGTAGTTTCTCCATAACTTTGCAAACTATTCTGGTCAAGGAAACAGGTCTATGGCTTAAAGCTGCATCATTCCTTCCTTTTTTGAAGATATATACCACATTCGCTTGTCTCCAACATTTTGGAATCTCCCCAGATTCCAGTTGCTTTTCCAATATAATGATATTGTTTTAGCGCATTTCTTAAATACATAAGGGGATTTGTCTACAGAACCTGTAGCTTTATGAGCATTTAACTTCATCAATGCTTTGCATACTTCTGTAGATAACAAAAGATGATGTTCTCTAATACCTTCCTATGATCTCCTATCTCTGCAATTTGAGGGGGTGGGGTATTTTGTACTGAAAATACTGACTGAAACTCATTGTTCAATTCTTTGCAGATCTCTTCATCCATATCAGTGATGCTTTCATCTGCCCTCATTAACTTGAAACCCTATTCTTTGACTTTCAATTTTCCTCTGATAAAGCTGTGGAAAAGTTTGGGATTTTCTTAAGCCTTTCAGGTAATATCTCTTTCATAATATCTCTCTGCCTCTCTTCTTTTACTTAGGTAATCATTTCTTGCTGTCTTTCAAGTCTGCTAGGCAATTATATATTTTCTTCTCCTATACCTACTCCAGCATTTGTTTCTCCACTCCTTAGTTATCTTACACTCACTATTGAACCATTATCTCTCTGGCCTTGTTGGAGGAAGTTATGCAACAAGTAACTTTTCTCCTATTCAGATTTCGTACATTTCTTTTACAACTTTGTTGTTTAATAAGATGATCCAGTCAATAACCGCAAAAACCTTATTAATTTTGTTGTAATCTCCTTCGGATAGTTCCTCCTCATGTCCTTCTCAGTGACCCTACTTTCGGGCTGAACATCATTGATGATATACTCCATCAACAACACACAATGATCACTTATTCAATTAGTGGTTCATACTCAATTTTGTCAACATCCAAAATGTGTGTGTGCCAGATGGAATACTGTATATTTAAATAATCATAAAGCTGTAAGAATATTACAACAAACCCAATTTTCCATAATTGGACAGCTTCAAGTGATCTGATCCTTCCATGGTGAGAGTTGTCACTCAAGTGCAAAGAGGTACTAATATCACTGGCATATAATATTGTCTGAAATGAATGAGACCCATGAACACTTTTTTTTTCTTTAATAACACCCTTCTCATAACAAGTAATAGAAATTCTCATAAAGATTTTTTGTATGGGAATGAGTGAAATATGAATATGCAAAGCAGTCGGATTTTTGTATATTTTTATCATTTACTGTACTTGGGGACTTGCTTGTAGGCACTTCCTCTGACACACTATGCCTACCGTACACTGAATATTTTAGAAATTTTAAAAGTAGATAGTAATTACTGCTATAATTATAACTTTTACTGTCCTGTTTCTTTTTTTCTTTCTCCATGTTATCTTTTCCGAATACGAAATAAAATAGTAATAATAATAAAAATGATAATAATTGTGGAGGATTTCCTGTGTGTTATTACCCTTCGATCTTATAACCCCATAAATTCGGAAATCCTGACACGGCTTCAGTAGAGGCCTACCACGATCTCAAAATTAAATCCTCTACCAATAAAATATAATTAATATTACATGCATAGACATACATGCAAATATTTTATAAGGGGGTTTATGAACTGTTGATATGTGCATAATTAAATAAACTCTCCTCACCTTAAATTAAAACTTCCTCATGCAGAATAATAAATTTTCTAACATACATTCTACCTACGAGTGTTCAATTAAATGAGCTCATTCTGTCCCTCACACATAGTTATAAATATTGTTAGAAATACAATGAATCTGTACTCATCTATCCGGATACCCTGATGTCGTCAGCAATCACGGGACTCCGAATCTTCTTCTGATCCAGGTACCTCTATTACGTTTTCTACTTGAGTGTCTCCTAACGCCTCACGAGAGCAACTAATTATAAACTTATAAGTACTGTCAATGAACACAGTAAAAATGAGTGCCTCGTAGCATCTCACGACAGCAACAACTTCTTGTAAGAAAGTCTTACAAAACTCCTCTCGTTTGTTAGGGCCCTTGGCTACAACGCTTCTTTGTTTGAACCAGGCGAGGCAATAAGTGTTATCAAGGAGGTGAAGGGTTAATGACTAAAATCCATTAGTGACCTACATTCCTTTCTCCAAGTCTTCTACGGCCAGCCTTCCTAATAAACTACACATTTTTCATACGAATATACGTGTATACATGATAGAAATTGATAAGTACACATACTAAGTCTAAAAGTATACATTCATGCACTTACATTACAATAAACGAAACTATATGCAAAACAACACTTACATAATGTACGTAGAAATAAACTGTCTTGAAATATATTTAAGACATCCTGGGCCCCTCCAAAAAAGGAAAAATGGGGGGTCTCCCCTATCAGTACTACAATTTATCATTTATGATTAAGCGTGCCCACAATTCTTCAACCCTTTGGGCAGCTTGACATTCAGATCTTTCATAATTTGATGATTCCTCTTCGTATACTTCTGACAACAGATATTCCCATGAGAGCTTTTCAGACCAAGCTCTCTGAATAAGAATTTTTCCTCTTCTTAGTAAAGGTGATATTAGACCTAAGGGGTCCAAAAATATACCCACCAGTGACAGAAGTTTATGTTTGGTCAACACATCTCTAGCCTTCAGACCTTCCAAAGACAACTTGTCTGTATTAACATTCCAGATTAAACTAAAGATTGATACTTTAGGAGACATAGAATTTTCAGAAAGGCGCTGATCAAGTACCCTTTGAAGTCTTGCATTGTTTGAATTCCATGCTTGCAGTGATATTTCGGCCTTTGCCCACTCTACATCTGCAGTATTGTATACATCAAACTGTTTCTCTTCACTGGTACAAGCATCCAACAAACTACCCACATGAACATTCTCCAATATTTCCTCCAACTGTTCTATTAGAGACTTCATTTGTCCAAAGGCACTCTGAAAATTGTGTGGGAGAGGAGTGTGGATAGGCTTCAAGGGAACACAATCTGTAAAACTTCTAAGTGTAGTTTTATCTTCGTAATGCAATTCTTGCTTTACTCCAATAATCTCTGGCTCCCACAACTTATTAACAGGCTCTTTGGCCTCTTCAATCAACAACTTATTAACAGGCTCTATGGCCTCTTCACTCTACAACTTATTAACTGGCTTTATGGCCTCATCAATCAACTCTTGTGTTGTAGTAGGCAATAACTGTGTTCCTACTCGTATAACAAGTTGGTTTTGTACACTACTGGATCCATGTTGAGTATCACGAGGAATATGGCCATACAACATGACGCCACCTGGTGTTTCCATCAAACTATAGACATCCCACTTGTTAATACCACTAAGAAACTGACTAATATGTAAGGCACCAATAACAATGCCAATGTTCTCAAGTACATCACTATCAATATCTTCATCGGCCAACTTGTGACCATTAGACTTTAACACATTTGCAGCCTTTGCTACTCCTGGAGTGTAGATGCTAATTACCATGTCATCAACTACGAGTAATTTAACTCTGGCTCTTCTTTTCCCCAATTTAATAACTACATTTACGACAGGAAAACTTCCTTTCTTTGTCTCAGAACGAAATGCATCAATACCAAGAGACATTTCATCTACTGGGCTTAATTTAAGCCTTTCAGCTAATTCCCTAGTTATAAAGGAACACTGGGAACCTGTATCAAAGAATAACCAAGTATTTACCCAAAGATTTCCCTTTGGGCTGCTTATTTTTCCACTTGCAGTAGGCAGAGCACATGAAGGTAAACTCGGCTTCACCATTTGCCTTTGTACTGCCTTCATAGTCATCACACCAACATGTTTCTTGTCCTTTTCTGAGTCAGAATGTTCTTGCTCATTGCTTGACTCATCTACATTTGAACCATTTCCTGACTCTTCATTCAGAAATGTAGGTTCTTCAAGCCTTCTACGAAAATTGGACTCTTGGTTGTAACACAAGGCTGCATGATGACCATTTTCCTTACACTTATTACAATTTAACTGATTGTAACATATATTTGCATAATGCCCTGACTCAGCACATCTCAGACATTTGCTACTATCTCTCAATTTGTCTCTGCGTTCATTTATGCTTACTACTGTATTGTACTGTTCAGACTTATGACCTTACCAACCACAGAATATACATTCTATTATACTATTTTCTCTGTTTGCAACAGCTCCATAACTACCTACATTCTTTTTATAGGACTGAGTCTCATCTCTCTGTGAGGCTTGGATTTCTCCTTTTGTGTTATCTTTAGTATTGTTGCCTTCTATATGATATACATATTTTCCCAGTTCCTTCAAGAGGGTTTCAAATGTAGGATATTTTGTGTCTAATTTCATGCTAATCCAGTTCTCTACATCTTTGAGTAATTTCATTATCACGAGTTCTGAAAACATCCAATCAGTGTTTTCCATGCCTTTATAATTTTTCAGACTTCGAGTAATGGCTTCTACTTCCTGCTTGAACTTAAAAAGTGATGAATAATTAGAAGAGGGAGTTGGTATTTTTACCAATTTCCTCATTAAATTTTGTACAATTCTGTCCTTGCTGGCATAAACAACTTGTAGCTGTTGAATGCATTAATCATAACTCTCACTAGCAACAGGATATCCCTTTATGGTGTCTTTGGCATCTCCTTTAAGGGCATTTCTCAAGATGGTAAACTTTGTCACTGTTGCCATAGAAGTACTATGTACTAAACTATCAAACGTATCCCAAAACTCATTCCATTCATCATAGTTTCCAGAGAACTGTGGTAATTTTACTTCAGGAAATTTAGGTGTCTGTTGACACTGGGGATGCTTGAACTCTCGGAACTAGGAGCTCTAGTACTCTTCATAGTTCCTAACTTACGAATCCGTTCTAGGACAGCTAAGCTAATATCATTTACTGTTTCAGCTAGATTGTCATGGTCTGTATCCTCCTCTTCAGAATCCCTTTTATGGGGCTTATACTCTACATATTCTTCATATTTTCTATCATATCTTCCGAATCTTTCTGTTAGCGTATGATGACATCTTTCTAAATAATTAACGACAAGTGTCTCATCATCTTTGGCAAGTTCTGTTTGACACTGAACACAAGCACATTGAACCAGTTCTCGAAGGCGTTTTAATGCCTCAGTTTTAACCGACATATTGAGAAAGCAAATAGAACATAAAACAACAAACAAATAGTTGATGCAATTTTATGATCAAAGAATCCACGATCTTCTTTATGCATCCACAATGTAGCAAACATTCACTCTTTAAAGAGTATCAAAGGACAATCTTCCAAATCTCAAGATAATAACATACAGTTATTTAATTCTGTCAATTATGACGCCAATCCTCAATGTGTAAAACACACTTTTCATCAATTAAACGACACTGTTAAGTCAGCAACAGTAAATGGAAAATGTAATGCGAACCACACTGTTCCTCAAATAAACGACACGGTGCACCTAGCAGTAGGTGGGTCACTACCTTCTGTTTATTTACGTAAACAAAGGAATCAATACAACATTCTAGACATCGTTAAATGGGAAATATGTAAACACACAAATACCTAAAAACCACTGTTCACCCAGCCGAAATTGGGTACTAATATCCAAATTACTTAATGGACGCTCAACTACGAAAGTATATTTCGTTTCCACAGATAGAGAAAAGCTTTATCCACGCGGGAAAAAGATTCTCTTATTTATTTCAACAACCACTTAAATTTAAAAGTTATATTCGCAATATTCATGCAAATACATGCGATGCTCCTCCCTTTACTCGCTGAAATGTGGACGGTTTTAACCGTAGAGTTTTACACTAACTTCTTACAAGGTGGGAGTTTATCTAAAATGTACACTATTTTCACCATTACCACCAATTCTCATCCGGTTCGAAGGACCAAAAGCTGTGGAGGATTTCCTGTGTGTTATTACCCTTTGATCTTATAACCCCCTAAATTCGGAAATCCTGACACGGCTTCAGTAGAGGCCTACCACGATCTCAACTTTAAATTCTCTACCAATAAAATATAATTAATATTACATGGATAGACATACATGCAAATATTGTATAAGGGGGTTTATGAACTGCTGATATGTGAATATTTAAATAAACTCTCCTCACCTTAAATTAAAACTTCCTCATACAGAATAATAAATTTTATAACATACATTCTACCTACGAGTGTTCAATTAAATGAGCTCATTCTGTCCCTCACACAAAGTTATAAATATTGTTAGAAATACAATTAATCTGTACTCATCTATCCGGATACCCTGATGTCGTCAGCAATCACGGGACTCCGAATCTTCTTCTGATCCACGTACCTCTATTACGTTTTCTACTGAAGTGTCTCCTAACGCCTCACGAGAGCAACTAATTATAAACTTATAGGTACTGTCAATAAACACAGTAAAAATGAGTGCCTCGTAGCATCTCACGACAGCAACAACTTCTTGTAAGAAAGTCTTACAAAACTCCTCTCATTTGTTAGGGCCCTTGGTTACATCGCTTCTTTGTTTAAACCAGGCGAGGCAAGAAGCATTATCAAGGAGGTGAAGGGTTAATGGCTAAAATCCATTAGTGACCTACATTCCTTTCTCCAAGTCTTCTACGGCCAGCCTTACTATTAAACTACACATTATACATACGAATATACGAATATACGTGTTTACATGATAAAAATTAATAAGTACACATACTAAGTCTAAAAGTATACATTCATGCACTTACATTACAATAAACGAAACTATATGCAAAACAACACTTACATAATGTATGTAGAAATAAACTGTCTTGAAATATATTCAATAATAATAATAATAATAATAATAATAATAATAATAATAATAATAATAATAATAATAATAATAATAAATTTTCTTAGGGGTAAACTCCGGAATCACAAGCGATATTTCACAAATCAACGTATACAGTCTGACACATGGCATTTCGCGGCTGAAGAGAGCTTGAAATTATAAGCATTAAATTTCAGTCTATTGGAAAACTTGTTCACTCTTTCGAGGCTAAAATGAGATGTCAGTCTTGTGGGATTAGTGCGAAAACTATTGCTTTTGGATTATTGTTTATTATCTCTACTTTTAATCTTCTTAGCTTTGACCTTCTTAAATAACATGACACTCCCTTTAGTCTTTTCTTGTTTGACCTTTTGAAATAGCTTTACCCCACCTTCATTATTTTAGAATTATGCTTTCACCTGAGCCTACAAAATTAATGTCTGATCCTAGGGATTAGAGACTTTTACTTTATTGTCTTTAGAGATTCATAGCAACCTACGTTTGACTTCATATAATAAGGTGATGGCTGAGTCAAAGTAAACTTGACTCTTTGTGGGAGATAAATACAAAGGAGGGGATATCCAGTCCTCTGGCACTGCCCAATGTAGTTGACTTTTACTACATGCAGGAGAACACGAAAGAGGTAGTCTTGCCCCGTTTTATATTAGTAATAAGTTTTTTTTTTCAGCTGTAGATATTCACTGCAGTTGCCAGTTTGCTTCATATTAATGAGGTGAATTACATCAAAACTAAGTTGCGGGCATTTCGTTTATTTCTTTAAATAATCTAGTTTTAGTATTAATATCCTGTATGGTCAGTATGTGCTTCTTCTATGCAGGTGTGCAAAACTACCTGACGGATTTCGTGAATAATCATACCGAGTTTTATAGATTTTATTTACCTATTAATCAGAGAGATGAACACGAGCCATGAACAAAATTAATATTTCATTAAATGTTTGTGTTTACTTGCCCAGAGTAATCAGACAAAGAATTAATCACATTACTATCTGATGTATGGATATCTAAATTAAGTCCCATCCATTATTAATAGTGCTATTTCAGTAATACACTAAATGATTTTATGAGCATACATGACTATAATCCTATATATCTTTGACTAAGAAAAACATCACTCTATTATGCATACCTGAACACATACATACATACATACATGTAGGGGTACAAGTGCAAGAGGGTCCAAGCTCGGGTATCAATACCAAGTACAGAAATTCAAGAGACATAGAATGAGAGAGATCTAAAGTAAACATAGTGTCAGATTTGTCTACTGAAATGCATTTTATTAGCTGCATATGCTTTCTTAGCAAATATAAGGGTAGCCTTCAGACACATGGACAAGGAAATGTTCATAAATACTCGTATAACTTATGTGAGGCCAAAGCTTGAATAAGCAGCCCCCCTTTTGGAATCCCCACTTGAAAAAGGCATATGAATAAGCTATAGGAAAAAAATAAATGACATGCTACGAAACTGGTTCCAGATATGCGCAATCTCAGTTATGAGGAGAAGCTGGGGGTATTAGACTTACCATCATTCGAAGATAGAAGAATGAGGGGGGGGGGATATGGTAACTGCTTGATATTTCGATATGGCTAGCTCTGGAACTGATGGTCATATTTTGAAGCTTCTAAAGAAAACTTCCTTGCAAATATGGAAGTACTTGTTTGTTGTAAGAATAGTTGATGACTGGAATTCGCTAAGCGAGGAGGTAGTTAATGCTAATTCAATTCATAGTTTTAAGGACAAATATGTATGTATAATAAGTATCATTGAGTATGAAAATCAAACCGACCAGAAGACGGGGGAGTTACGAGCATAGGGTTCTTTACCGTAAGCACAATTAGGCAATTAGGTAATAACATACATACATACATACATACATACATAAACAAGCGTAATGGCAGCTTTGTCTCTTGAAAAGCATATACATGGTATTGTAAAGGCTGCATGCTTTATTATCAAATATAAGGATGGCCTTCAGGCACATAGATAAGGAAATTTTCAGAAATATTTATGTAAATTTTTTAAGGCTATATTTTGAATATGCTGGACCCGTTTGGAATCCACACTCGAAAAAGCAAAAACATAAACTTGATGAAGTTCAGAGACGTACTTTCAAACTGGTGACAGAGATAACGCAGTCTCAATTATGATACTGCTTGAAGGAGGTGAGATATGAAACTAGAAGGAGGTGGGATTTTTTTATCTTTTACGAGTGTGGCACCAGGACGGGCCAAAATAAAAAAAAAATAAATAAAACTGTCCTCATCGGGCCTGGGCACGAAGAAAACAAAGTAAAGAGAAAAAGAGATGGAAAGTGCTGTGACTTGTCAAATGGGAAGGGGTAATAAGAGATGTGTAACGAATATCCGGTGTTGATGTAGGCATAGAAACTGATGACGATTTTCAAATTCTCTCACGGCTTTGACAGATTGGACATTAAACCATGTTTTGATATGGGCGGCTCTAGAACTGGATGTCGTAGTCTAAAGATTCGTAAGAAAACGCCTTCACAGGATGTAAGGAAATACCTTTTTAGTGTAAGAGTACTTGATGATTGGAATTCGCTAAGCGAGGAGGTAGTCAATATTAACTGTATTCAAAACTTCAAGGAGAAACATGTTAAATATCATTGATTATAGAAATGGAACCGATCAGGAGGAGGGGAGTTACTAGCATATGGCTCTTTCCCGTAAGCACAATTCAGTTAAATACAATTAGGTTACTACAAACATATCACCAACAAAAGAACTGGGTTTCATAGCAGCGAGATACCAACGCGATAATTTTTTCATGTGTGTTTGTACTGCATGTGCGCATGTGTGAATGCATGGAAACGTGTGTATTTACCAAAGTTTGGTACATACATACATACATACATACATACATACATACATACATACATACATACATACATATAGGCTTAGGCATGAGATAAAATTACTATATTGGTAGCTCGCTGCTGAAGTACCTTTCTTTTGTTAGCAAATTGCTTAGTTTGGTATAGCTCTTGTAGGGTTTGTCGTGATGAATAAATGTATTAAAGTGGTAAGGTCCATACAAGTTGCAAGGGCGAACCCTCGACTCACCATCCTGCATTGCAGTAAACAGCACCTGGATCTTTTCATCATCATACACTAAACTCAGCTATTGGATCTCGGCCGTACTGTGATTCCTATTTGAAGCTAAAATGAATGTATTTCTAAACGTTTACTTTAACACGCCTACTTCAGAAAACCTTCATGAAATGTTTCATATTAAATTAGCTTTAAGTAGGTTAGTTCACCCCTTGATAAGGAATGAGCTGCAATTTGATGTTAGTTTGTGTTTTGTTTTACTTGCTTTAGATATTTATTCAATGTTTTGTATATTCGCATCACTCGTTGGGTGTGTGTATGAATGCAAAAATTTCCGTTAATTTTAAACGGTTTTCTTATTTCAATTTTGCAGGTTTGTATGTGGTATCTTCCCTTTTTAATTACTCTTCAGGAAAGTCATATGAACGGGACATATAAACTGGAGAAATATATATATATATATATATATATATATATATATATATATATATATATATATATATATATATATATATATATATATATATATATATATATATATATATATATATATATATATATATATATATATATATATATATATATATATATATATATATATATATGCATACATATATATATATATATATATATATATATATATATATATATATATATATATATATATATATATATATATATATATATATTGTGGAGGATTTCCTATGTGTTATTACCCTTCGATCTTATAACCCCCTAAATTCGGAAATCCTGACACGGCTTCGGTAGAGGCCTACAAGCGATCTCAAATTTAAAATCCTCTACCAATAAAATATAATTAATATTACATGCATAGACATACATGCAAATATACTACAATAAACAAACTATCATGCAAAACAACACTTACATATGTACGTAGAAATAAACTGTCTTGAAATATATTCAAGACATCCTGGGCCCCTCCAAAAAAGAAAAAAGGGGGTCTCCTTATCAGTGCTACTATATAGCATCAGTGATTAAAAATACCCACGATTCTTCAGCGCTTTGGGCAGTTTGACGTTCTGATCTTTCATAATTTGAAGACTCCTCTTTGTATACTTCTGACAACAGATATTCCCATGAGAGCTTTTCAGACCAAGTTCTCTGAATAAGAATTTTTTCTCTTCTTAGTAAGGGTGATATTAGACTTAAGGGGTCCAAAAATATACCCACCAGTGACAGAAGGTTATGTTTGGTCAACACATCTTCTCTAGCCTTCAGACCTTTCAAAGACAGCTTGTCTGTATTAACATTCCAGATTAAACTAATGATTGTTTCTTTAGGATATCTAGATTTTTCAGAAAGGCACTGATCCAGTATGCATTGAAGTCTTGCATTGTTGGAATTCCATGCTTGCAGTGATATTTCGGCCTTTGCCCACTCTACATCTGCAGTATTGTATTCATCAAACTGTTTCTCTTAACTGGTCCAAGCATCCAACATATTACCTACATGAAAATTCTCCAATATCTCCCTCTTCACTTAACAACTTATTAACAGGCTTTATGGCCTCATCAATGAACTCTTGTGTAGTAGTAGGCAATAACTGTGTTCCTACTCGCATAACAAGTTGGTTTTGCAAATTAATGGATCCATGTTGAGTATCACGAGGAATATGGCCATACAACATGACGCCACCTGGTGTTTCCATCAAACTATAGACATCCCACTTGTTAATACCACTAAGAAACTGACTAATATGTAAGGCACCAATAACAATGCCAATGTTCTCAAGTACATCACTATCAATATCTTCATCGGCCAACTTGTGACCATTAGACTTTAACACATTTACAGCCTTTGCTAGTCCTGGAGTGTGGCTGCTCATTACCATATCATCAACTACGAGTGATTTAACTCTGGCTCTTCTTTTCCCCAATTTAATAAATACATTTACAACAGGAAAAATTCTTTTCTTTGTCTCAGAATGAAATGCATCAATACCAAGAGACATTTCATCAACTGGGCTTAATATTAGCCTTTCAGCTAATTCCCTAGTTATAAAGGAACACTGGGAACCTGTATCAAAGAACAACCTAGTGTTTACCCAAAAAATTCCCTTTAAGCTGCTTACTTTTCCACTTGCAGTAGGCAAAGCACAAGCAGATAAACTTGGCTTCACCACTTGCCTTTGTACTGCATTCATAATCATCACACCAACATGTTTTTTGTCCTTTTCTGAGTCAGAATGTTCTTGCTCATTGCTTGACTCATCTATTAATTCTGAACCATTTTCTGACTGTTCATTCAGATATGTATGTTCTTCAGACCTTCTATGAAAATTTAATTCTTGTTTGTAACACAAGGCTGCATGATGACCATTTTTCTTACACTTATTACAGTTTAACTGGGTGTAGCAATTATTTGCATAATGCCCTGACATAGTACATCTCAAACATTTGTTACTGTCTCTCAATTTGTCTCTGCGTTCATTTATGCTTACTACTTTTTTACACTGTTCAGACTTATGACCTTGCCAACCACAGAATATACATTCTGTTTTACTATTTTCTCTTTTTGCAACAGCACCATAACTACCTACACTCTTTTCATAGGACTGAGTCTCATCTCTCTGTGAGGCTTGGATCTCTCCCTTTGTGGTATCTTTAGTGTTGTTGCCTTCTATATGATATGCATATTTTCCCAGTTCCTTCAAGAGGGTTTCAAATGTCGGATATTTTGTGTCTATTTTCATACTAATCCAGTTCTCTACATCTTCTGGTAATTTCATTATCACTAGTTCTGAGAACACCCAATCAGTGTTCTTCATGTCTCTATAATTTTTCAGACTTCGAGTAATGGCTTCTACTTCCTGCTTGAACTTAAAAAGTGATGAATAATTAGAAAAGGGATTGGTATTTTTACCAATTTCCCATTTAATTTCGTACAATCCTGTCCTTGCTGGCATAAACAGCTTGTAGCTGTTGAATGCATTCATTATAACTCTCACTAGCAATAAGATATCCCTTTATGGTGTCTTTGGCATCTCCTTTAAGGGCATTTCTCAAGATTGTAAACTTGGTCATAGTTGGCATAGAAGTACTATGAACTAAACTATCAAACGTATCCCAAAACTCATTCCATTCATCATAGTTTCCAGAGAACTGTGGTAATTTTACTTCAGGAAATTTAGGTGTGGGTTGTCCACTGGGGAGGCTTGAACTCTCAGAACTAGGAGCTCTAGTACTCTTCATAGTTCCTAACTTACGAATCCGTTCTAGGACAGCTAACCTAATATCATTTACTGTTTCAGCTAGATTGTCATGTTCTGTATACTCCTCTTCAGAATCCCTATTAAGTGGCATATATTCGACATATTCCTCATATTTTCTATCATATCTTCCAAATCTTTCTGTTAGTATAAGATGACATCTTCCTAAATAAGTAACAACAAGTGTCTCATCATCTTTGGCAAGTTCTGTTTGACACTGAACACAATCACGTTGAAGCAATTCCCGAAGACGTTGTAATGCCTCAGGTTTAACTGACATATTGAGAAAGCAAATGGAACATAAGAGAACAACAAACATATAGTTGATGCAATTTTATCATCAAAGAATCCACGATCTTCTTTATATATCCACAATGCAACAAAATTCACTTTGTAAGGAGTATCATAAGACAATCTTCCAAAATTTCAAGATAATAACATACAATTATTCAATTTCGTCAATTATGACGCCAATCCATGAAGTGTAAAACACACTATTCATCGACTAAACGATACTGTGCACCTAGCAGTAGGTGGGTCACTACCTTCTGTTTATTTACGTAAACAAAGGAATCAATACGACATTATAGACATCGTTAAATGGGAAATATGTAAACACACAAATCCCTAAAAACCACTGTTCACCCAGCCGAAATTGGGTACTAATTTCCAATTTACTTAATGGACGCTCAACTACGAAAGTATATTTCGTTTCCACAGAGAGAAAAAAACTTTATCCAAGCGGGAAAAAGATACTATTATTTATTTCAACAACCACTTAGCTTTCAAAGTTATATTCGCAATATTCATGCAAATACATGCAATACTCTTCCTTTTTTTTCGCTGAAATATGGACGATTTTAACCGTAGAGTTTACACTACTTACAAGGCAGGAGTTTATCTAAAATGTACACTATTTTCACCATTACCTCACCAATTCTCATCCGGTTCGAAGGACCAAAAGCTGTGGAGGATTTCCTATGTGTTATTACCCTTCGATCTTTTAACCCCTAAATTCGGAAATCCTGACACGGTTTCGGTAGAGGCCTACAAGCGATCTCAAATTTAAAATCCTCTACCATTAAAATATAATTAATATTACATGCATAGACATACATGCAAATATACTACAATAAACAAACTATCATGCAAAACAACACTTACATATGTACGTAGAAATAAACTGTCTTGAAATATATTCAAGACATATATATATATATATATATATATATATATATATATATATATATATATATATATATATATATATATATATATATATATATACATATATATATATATATATATATATATATATATATATATATATATATATATATATATATATATATATATATATATATATATATATATATATATATATATATATATATATATATATATATATATATATATATATATATATATATATATATATATATATATATATATATATATATATATCTTCCATTTTAACTACTGGCCAGTCCCTTAGATTATGAGGGATCTAACACAAGTATTGACTTTTGATATGTAGAAAGTTTTTTTTTTTTTTTTGCAGACTTTAAATTCTGTTGTAATTTAGGAGGAAGAGGTAAGTACAGTATTGCAGCCCCTTTAAATGGTCCTCTTAGAAGCAATAGTATTTCCAGTATCTGATCCCTGTAAGATTATGTAAAATTAAAGAAATACGAGTTCCTTAATTATTCTGACACCTGTCTATAGGTGAATCATGTCAAGACTTCCAGGAAGTAGTTAATTACTCTGCAATCGGTCGGAAGTAGACCCGATAATAAAGTGTCCGTGTATGAGTTATTGCATTTTTCATTCTCATTAGATGAAATGGAGCATTACGAATATATTTCACATGATAGCAAACCACATCCACGGTTTCCTTTCAATGGGCAGATGAAGTACGAACTTAGATATTGTAAATACGGGAACTGATATAGTAAATATATATATATATATATATATATATATATATATATATATATATATATATATATATATATATATATATATATATATATATAAAATGCGTGTTTCACGTCACGGACTCCCTTTTCAACCAAGGGCTAGGACGGTTGCCTTCTTGCGAAGGACTAGTTTTGGCAGATGTAATCGTTACCCTAAGTGCATGCCCTTGCTAACCTCAGAACGTGGTGGGGAGCGAACCCTCGACCTGACGCCTCAAAGTCGCGGACGCTACCGCTTGAGCCACAGTGACTACTCTCTCTCTCTCTCTCTCTCTCTCTCTCTCTCTCTAAATATATATATATATATATATATATATATATATATATATATATATATATATATATATATATATATACATATATATATACATATATATATATATATATATAAATATATATATATATATATATATATATATATATATATATATATATATATATATATATATATATATATATATATATATATATATATATATATATATATATATATATATATATATATATATATATATATATATATATATATATATATATATATATATATATATATATATAAAATATATATATATATATATATATATATATATATATATATATATATATATATATATATATATATATATATATATATATATATATATATATATATATATATATATATATATATATATATATATATATATATATATATATATATATATATATATATATATATATATATATATATATATATATATATATATATAATATATATATATATATATATATATATGTATATATATATATTTATGAAAGTGCATCAGAGAGGACTGCAAAGTTTTACTCAAGTCTCGAAGCAACACTAAGCTGCAAATATCCCTGTTGAAGAGAGTATAGAGAGAAGCATCTCCCATGGAGGTACTAAGTCTCTTCTCCAGAAATGAATCTCTAGCATGAGATTCTTGTAGTCTTCGTCTTGGTATGTTAGCTTTCGAAGGCTCCAAGCATTCATCGTCAGGCAGTTAACCAAACACTGCTGAAAAAGACATTCCAGGAAAAGGTAATGGTTGGGAACTCTGCTTCCAAGGGGGCCAAAATATCTATTTCCTGAAGTAATTTTTCAACAATCTTTGTTTAGATTTTAAAATTCCTTAGTGCCAGTCAGAGGAATCCGGCGATATGAAGTGAAGAAATGAGGAGGTGGGATAAGTACATTCATTATATGGAAATGACATCAGAAAGGACTGCAAAATTTTACTCAAGTCTTGAAGAAACAGTATGCTGCACATCTCCCTGTTCAAGAAAGTATAGAGAGAAGCATCTTCCAACGGGGTAATAAGTCTCTTCTAAAAAAACGAATCTCCAGCATAAGTTTCTCGAAGGCTTGGTATGCTAGCTTTCGAAAGCTTCAAGCCTCCATTGTCAGGCAGTAACCAAACAATGATGATTGGTACATGCCTGGTAAAAGACGATGGCTGGGAAGCTCCACTTTCACGTGAACAAGAATATCTTTCTCAAGAAGTAAGACTTCAGCAACTACTGTTTAGATCTTAATGTTCCTCGGTGAAAGTCAGAGGAATCCGGTGATATGAAGTGAAAAAGAGAATCTCTGAACATTTATTATAAGGAATTGGCATCAGAGAGAAATGCAGAAATCTACACAAATATCGATGAAACACTATGCTGCGAATATTCATGTTGAACTGAGTATCGAGAGACGCATCTCCCATTAAGGTAATAAGTCTCATCTTCAGAAACGAATCTCCAACATAAGTTGCCAATGACTTGGTCTTGGTATCTAGCTTTAGAAGGCTCCATGCCACCATCATTAGGCAGTTAACCAAGCACTGATGAATAAAACATTCCTGGAAAAAGAAGATGGTTAGAAAGCTCTACTTCCACAGGACCAGATTATCATTCTCCAGAAGTAAGTCATCAACAACCAATGTTTAGGTCTTAAAGTTCCTTGGTGCCAGTCAAAGCAATCCGGCGATATTAAGGGAAGAAAGGGAATCTTTGTACATTTATTATATAGAAATAGTCTTTGAGAGGACTGCAGAATTTTACACAAATCTTGTTGAAACAATATGCCACGAATATCCCTGTTGAGGAAAGTATAGAGAGAAGCATCTCCTATTGAGGTAAGAAGTCTCTTCTCGAGAAACGAATCACAAACACAAGTTTCTTGAAGACTTGGGTTTAGTATCTAACTTTCAAAAGCTCTAAGCCTCCATCGTCAGGTGGTTAACCAAGCACTCTTGAATAGGATATTCCTGGAAAAGGATGATGGTTGGAATGCTCTGCTTTTACAGGGGCCAAAATATCTCTCTCCAGAAGTAAATCTTCAACAACCAGTGTTTAATCTTAATGTTCCTTGGTGCTAGTTAGAGGAATCCAGTGATATGAAGTGAAGAAAGGGAATCTCTGTATTAATTTACTATATGGGAATGGCATCAGAGAGGGCTGCAGCAGTTTGCAAGACTCAAAGAAAAGAAACACTATGTGGGGATTATCCCTGTTAAAGAGAGCACAGAGAGAAGCATCTCCCATTTAGGTGTTAAGTCCAACATTAAGCAAACACTGATGAATAGGACATTCCTGGAAAAGATGATGGTTGGGAAGCTCTTAATCCATGGGGGGTCAAAAGTAAGTCTTCAACAACCAGTGTTTAGGTCTTAATGTTACTCAGTTCCAATCAGAGGAATCCGGCGATATTACTCTATAATAAATGTAGAGATATTCCCTTTCTTCACTTCATATCACTGGATGCCTCTGAAATGGAAAGCGTGACCACTGTGTGTTGTTGATGGAGTATATCATTGAAGATGTTCTGACTGAGAGTAGAGGCACTGAGGAAATGAGGAGGAAATATCTGAAAGGAAATTACATCAAAATGAATGAACTTTTTGCAGTTATTGACTGGAGAACCTTATTTTACAACAAAATCATACAAGAAACGTACAACACCTTTTGTGAGAAATATGGTAAGATAGTAGATTGCTGCATACCTCTCACCAAAGTACGTGTAATTCATGCTAGAGAGAAATGGTGTGATAATGAGTATAAAAGAGCTAAGGAGTGGAGAGACAATTCCTGGAAAAGGTATAGGAGGAGAAAAAACATAAATACCTGGCAAACCTACAATACAGCAAGAAAAACAAGAGAGGCAGAGAGGGATTATGATAGGGACATCACCAGGAAGGCTAAAGAAAATCCCAAGCTTTTCCACAGCTTTATCAGAGGAACACTGACGGAAAAAAGAACAGGTTTTAAGGCTTAAGAAAGCGGATGGAAGCATCACTGGGATGGATGAGGAGATCTGCAAAAAATTGAACAAGGAGTTTCAGTCAGTAATTACAGTAGAAAATTCCCCACCCCCTCAGATTGCAGAGATAGAAGCTCATAGGCCGGTATTAGAGAATATCAACCTTTCAGCCACAGAGTTAGATGTCCATAAAGCTACAGGTCCTGATGATATATTCCCTCATGTACTTAAAAAATGCGCAAACTCAATATCAGTGGCACTAAGTATCATATTTAAAAAGTCACTGGAGTCAGGGGAGATTCTAAGATGTTGGAAACAAGCAAACGTGATACCTATCTTCAAAAAGGGAAGGAGGGATATGGCTCTAAACTATAGACCAGTTTTCTTGACCAGCATAGTCTGCAAAGTTATGGAGAAACTACTTAGGAAACATATTTCTCTTCACTTGGAATCCTTTAACTTTTTGTCAATGAGACAACATGGCTTCAGAGAAGGTAGATCAACAGTAACAAATTTATTAGAAATTTATGATGAGGTTAGCCGAATCTTACAGGAAGGAGAGGGCTGGGCAGGTTGCATATTCCTAGACTTCCAAAAAGCATTTGACACTGTTCAACATGGGAGACTTATCAAGAAGCTGCAAGCAATTGCTAGAGTAGGTGGAAATGTCTTGGAATGGATAAAAACTTACTTAGAATGAAGGGAACAGAGGGTTAGAGTAAGACACTCAGTGTCTGAATGGAGAAGAGTTAGTAGTGGAGTTCCACAGGGTTCACTTTTATGGTCACTATTATTCCTTGTATATGTAAAGGACCTACCAGAGTCTGTAAATTGATTCATGAATATGTTAGCAGATGATGCAAAGATTGTGAAGAAAGTAAGAAATGAAAATAATGACAGTGAACTTCAGGAAGATCTAAATAGTCTGCATGAGTGGTCAGAAAAGTGGCTAATGAAATTCAGTACTTCAAAATGTAAGGTAATGAGAATGGGTACAAGTGCAAGAAGCCCCAAGCTTGACTACTTGGTGGCAACAAAAACAACAAACAAAAACAAAAAATTTATTTCCATTTTGTACAATGGTTATTCAACATTAATAGTAACTTATAAGTAGACATGTAATTAAACTAACAAATAAGAGGGTTAGACATATAGTTAAATTAAATGTAGCTTTCATAGAAAATAATAGTGCTGTAATAAAAATGTTACAATAATGTTAATAATAAAGTAGTAAGTATGCCACTAGATACAGGATCGTTATTATCGGCATCATTTCCATATTTGTTTCCTTACAATGAGAATAATTAGTTCTTAATGAGCAGCAACTATTTGTCCAAAAGAAAACTGTATAGTTTGCCTTTGAAAGCTGTGAAAGAGGATGCATTTTTAAGATGCTCTGGAATATTATTCCAGAGTGTTGGCCCTTTGATAGTGATCATCTTTGAACCTGCTTCTGTGTTTGTTCTGTGAATAAAGAGCTCACTGCTCTGTCTTGTGTTGGTTCCCCTTATATCCCTGACTGTTTTTAAATCAAATAGCCAGCTAGGATAATGATGGTCCAAAATTTTGAATACAAAAACATAAATAGCATAAGCGACCTTATTTTCTGCCCGCAGCCACCCAAGTTTATTGAGAGCTGGTGTGATGTGGTCGTATTTTCTTATTCCTCCCAGGGCAACTCGAGCTGCAAAATTAATAAGCTTCTGTATTCTGTTTATCTGAGTCTTAGTGGTAGCTCCCCAAACAGTTGTGCAGTAATTAATGTGACTTAGGGCTAGAGATTCGACAACAGTTATTCGAGTGGTAGTCTCAAAATTGTCTTTTATACGTGATAAGTACATTAATGTTCCTGTAACCTTTTTGCATACTTTATCTATGTGGGAATCAAACAACATGTGGTTATCAAAGTGAATTCCGAGGTTTTTGACTGTTTTGCTAGGTGTGATAATATTGTCGCAAAAATTAATTGTTGTGTTTTCTGGAATTTGTGCTATGTGGAACCTTGAACCAATAAATATGCACTGTGTTTTACTTTCGTTAATTAACAGCCCAATTTCTTGGAAATAGGTTTTAATTTTTGACAGAGTGTTTTCTGCTCTTAAAGTTAGCTCTGGGAGATTATTAATATCACCACTAAGGAGTAGTTGAGTGTCATCTGCATATTGAACGACTAGACAGTCAGAAATGAAAGAAGATAGATCATTTACGTAAATGGAGAAGAGGATAGGACCAAGTACTGATCCCTGTGGAACACCAAATGATACATTTTTTGGCACAGAGATAATGTTGTTAAGACGTATGGACTGTTTACGATTAGATAGATACTCGCTAAACCAGCTTGGATCAATATTTAAGTTAATACATTTACTTAAAAGAATTTCATGGTTTACACTGTCGAAGGCTTTTGATAAGTCCAACAAAATTAGCAAAGATATTTTTTTCATATCTATATTATTATATATACTATTCGTAACTTTAAGCAGTGCAGTTTCCGTCGAGAGTTTTGGTCTGAAACCATGTTGGCTAATCGTTAGTAGTCTATTTGATTCTAAATATGACATAAGTTGGCATGCAACAATTTTTTCTAATATTTTAGAGAAAATGGGTAGCAGGGAAATGGGACGATAGTTTGTCACATCTTCTCTGTCCCCCTTTTTATGCAGAGGTATTACATGTGCTATTTTCCAAGAGTCAGGAAACTTTTTAGTAACAATGGAAGTGTTCATAATAGTTAGAATATAGGATGCAATCACGGGTAGAGCATCTTTGATGAACTGAAA
Organism: Halocaridina rubra; assembly: GCA_037179515.1. NCBI lineage: Eukaryota > Metazoa > Arthropoda > Malacostraca > Decapoda > Atyidae > Halocaridina > Halocaridina rubra. The sequence continues at coordinate 34,036 of JAXCGZ010004299.1, forward strand.
TGGTATACCATCTGAACCATACATGGGAGACTTATCAAGAAGCTGCAAGCAATTGCTAGAGTAGGTGGAAATGTCTTGGAATGGATAAAAACATTGAACAATGAGAGAGATCTAGGAGTAAACATACTGACCGATTTGTCTCCAGAAATACATATAATTGGCATAGTAAGGGCAGCATATGCTTTCTTATGAAATGTAAGGGTAGCCTTCAGGCACATGGACAAGGAAATGTTCAGAAATATTTATGTAACCTATGTGAGGCCAAAACTTGAATATGCATCCCCCTTTTGGAATTCGCACTTGAAAAAGCACATAGCTAAGCTTGAAAAAGTTCAAAGACATGCCACGAAACTGGTGCAAGAAACATACAATCTCAGTTATGATGAGAGGCTGAGGGAATTAGACTTACCATCACTCGAAGCTAGAAGATTTAGGGGGAATATAGTGAAAGTCTTTAAATTCGTTCATGGTTATGATAGAGTGGATAGGGATCGATATTTTGATATGGCAGGCTCCAGAACTAGAGGTCATAGTTTGAAGCTTCGTAAGAAAATACTTTGCAGGATGTAAGGAAGTACTTTTTCAGGATAAGAGTAGTTGATAATTGGAATTGGCTAAGCTAACTCAATCCATAGTTTTAAGGACAGGTATGATAAGTATCACTAAGTATAAAATGGAACTGATCAGGAGACGGGAAGATTCGAGCTTTGGGCTCTTTCCCGTAAGCACAATTAGGTTATCACACACTCATACACCGGACATTAGAACATACGCAATCAGTATGTCTCGAATTTTTTTCTTGTGTTTTTGAGTGAACCAGGATAAATAAACAAAACTTTTCAACCAAGCTTGCCTTAAAAGAGTCTGCATATTATTGTGAGGAGCAAAGATTTTCTTAGTAAGAGGGAGAGTCCTAAAAAGTTTAATGGAAATTCTTTGAGAAAAGTTTGGACAGGGGAAAAGAAGACACACCCTGAGGGAAACACAGAAGAGTTGCCGTGTGACGAATCCATTACATTGCCTAATTTTTGTGTAAACTGGGGCGAGCTTTTATAGATTTTCTTAACCTGATCCTGTGGTTCCATATCTTGTTAAAGGAATATCCTTCCCATAAAGGTTAATTTAATAGTCAATTTACTATGCAAAATAAACGAATGAATAATAAATAAAAAAAAGACATGTCAACAGTTGTTAAGTTGTCAAGTAGCTTAGTTGTCTTTTTCTTTTTACTCTTTTCTTTATTTTTAATAATTTTCTTTCATTTAAATCAAGTTAGATTTAATTTCTGATCTTGTAAATACATATCTTGCTAAAAATTGACTAACCATTTTCTTCTGAAAATATCACTTTAACAGTTAAGAAGAAAGTATTGCAGAAACAGGTGCTCAAAACATCTTGTGTTTTTTCCTCGGTTGCATATTCAGGCTTTTCTTAATGTGGGTCTTTATATATATATATATATATATATATATATATATATATATATATATATATATATATATATATATATATATATATATATATATATATATATATATATATATATATATATATATATATATATATATATATATATATATATATATGTATATATGTATATATATATATATATATATATATATATATATATATATATATATATATATATATATATATATATATATATATATATATATATATATATATATATATATATATATATATATATATATATATGTATGTATGTATGTATGTATGTATGTATGTATGTATGCATGTGATTACCTAATTGTGTTTACGGGAAAGAGCCCAAAGCTCGTATCTTCCCGTCTCCTGATCAGTTCCATTTTATACTTAGTGATACTTATCATACCTGTCCTTAAAACTATGGATTGAGATAGCATTAACTACCTCCTCGCTTAGCCAATTCCAATTATCAACTACTCTTACACTGAAAAGTATTTCCTTACATCCTGCAAAGAAGTTTTCTTACGAAGCTTCAAACTATGACCTCTAGTTCTAGAGCCAGCCATATCAAAATATCGATCCCTATCCACTCTATCATAACCATGAAGGAATTTTAAGACTGTCATCATATCCCACCTCACTCTTCTAGCTTCGAGTGATGGTAAATCTAATTCCCTCAGCCTCTCATCATAACTGAGATTGCGTATTTCTGGCACCAGTTTCGTGGCATGTCTTTGAACTTTTTCAAGCTTAGCTATGTGCTTTTTCAAGTGCGGATTCCAAAAGGTGGTTGCATATTCGAGTTTTGGCCTCACATAGGTTACATAAATATTTCTGAACATTTCCTTGTCCATGTGCCTGAAGGCTACCCTTACATTTCATAAGAATGCATGTGAATACCTAATTGTGATTACCTAATTGTGTTTACGGGAAAGAGCCCAAAGCTCGTATCTTCCCGTCTCCTCATCGGTTCCATTTTATACTTAGTGATACTTATCATACCTGTCCTTAAAACTATGGATTGAGATAGCATTAACTACCTCCTCGCTTAGCCAATTCCAATTATCAACTACTCTTACACTGAAAAAGTATTTCCTTACATCCTGCAAAAAAGTTGTCTTACGAAGCTTCAAACTATGACCTCTAGTTCTAGAGCCAGCCATATCAAAATATCGATCCCTATCCACTCTATCATAACCATGAAGGAATTTAAAGACTGTCACCATATCCCCCCTCACTCTTCTAGCTTCGAGTGATGGTAAGTCTAATTCCCTCAGCCTCTCATCATAACTGAGATTGCGTATTTCTGGCACCAGTTTCGTGGCATGTCTTTGAACTTTTTCAAGGTATGTATGTATGTATGTATATATATATATATATATATATATATATATATATATATATATATATATATATATATATATATATATATATATATATATATACATATATATATATATATATATATATATATATATATATATATATATATATATATATATATATATATATATATATATATATATATATATATATATATATATATATATATATATATATATATATATATATATATATATTAGCAAAGTCAAATTTTAAGTTAGGATGTTTTTTACCAAAATAATGTTTCAATGAAGAGATTAACTAAGTAACTATATTAGTATTCATAAGAAGATACAGAAACAAAAATTTATTTAACCTCACACAGAATTGCTAATGTGTTGGATATTGAAAAAAATGAGTATGAACCACAAATTGGAAAGAGTGACCACTATGTGTTGTTGATGTAGTATATCACTGAAGATATTCTGCCTGAAAATAGAGGCACTGAGAAGGACACGAGGAGAAACTGTCTAAAACAAGATTACATCAGAATTGATGAGCTTTTTGCATTTATTGACTGGAGGACACTTTCTTTAACAACATATCTGTATAAGATATGTACGAACACTTTTGTGAGGAGTATGGGAGGATAGTCACTTATTGCATACCTTCCACTAAAATAGGAGTTATGCATGCCAAAGAGAAATGGTTCAATAGCGAGTGTAAGAGAGCTAAGGAATGGAGAGACAAATGCTAGAAAAGGTATAGGAGGAAAAACAAATGCTTGGCAGACCAAGTAAATAGCAAGAAATTATTATCAAAGTAACAGAAAAGAGGCAGGGAGAAATTCTGAAATGGATATCACCAGGAAGGTTGAAAAATTCCCAAGCTTTTCCACAGCTTTATCAGAGGAAAACTGAAATTCTATGAACATTTAGTAAAGTTCAGTAGAGCAGATGGAGGCATCACTGAGACTGGTGAAGAGATCTGCAAAGAATTGAACAGAGAGTTTCACTCAGTTAGCAGCATATTCCATCAGTAACCTTAAAGCCAAAATCTGCTCTATACACCCTCTACCCTTCTGAGCTCCGGCCTGACACTTATCTATATTAAACCATCAACTTAACCGTTTCATCAAAAGCATATCATGGATTTTTGCCAAGGTGTTCATTATACTTATGCCCCGATAATTTCCGCAATCTCTTCTATCCCCAGATTTAAATAGTGATCAATTTATTGTGGCACCAAGCAAATGGATAAAGGACATTTAAGGAAAGGAAATGAAAAATTGTGAGGAAAAAGGATAACCATGTCTCTGGTAGCATCGTAAATAAACCAGGACACATTCCAATATAACTCTTATCATTTTTTTATACTTTGCACTGCCATGTCTAACTCTTGAGCAGTAAAGGGATCATCCAATATAGGAATATTAGGTGAGGAAGACACATCAATGATTTGATTAGGATTAACAGTCGGAGGATTAAACAAATTCTCGATATGCAATTTGAAATTGACATCTTCAGGTTGCACACCATTGGGCTCCACCACATTGCCCTTCCAGTTAATAGATTTCCATATAATTTTTGGGTAATTTTTTTCAAATATTCTCCTCCATCGAGGGTGGTCTTGATCCCATCCATTAAACTGTAACTCCCCAGATTGAAAAACTTTGCAGTCTTTTGTTACATTATTGATAATCTTATTACCTGTCTCTAAAATATTTAAAATGTTCTCATTATGAATTTCTAATAATTCTGGGGGCTGAGTTTCATTCATGACTAATTTGAATCTATCCAAGTCTACATTCTTATAGGAAGGACCCCGAGTTGAGTAACTGTTTTCAATATATTGAACATTATAGCAAGATCTACCTAAATTTAAAGCCCTCTCCATCAGCAAGGATGGCACTGTTTCCTGAATGTCATTAAGATCAAGTTGAACCATCAGTGGGGCGTGGTCAGATCCTACAATATTCTGGTTCATTTCAATAGTTTTCACATATTTCAGTGTATCTTATTTTAAGACACATACATTAATCTCAGATATCCAATCTGACCCTCTTTTAAAGGATAAACCTCCTTCTAACTTTTTACCCTTATATACTAAGTGATTACCTATCACCATCGTGCTGCCACGGCAAAGGCTCAGCAATTGTCTCCCATTTTCATTCATACTTGTATCTATTATTCCTTCATATTTGTATGAATTGAAACTTTCATCATAAAGAACAGGCATACCAACACGCGAATTCAAATCACCCATTAGTGCAACCCTATTGTGTTCATTCACAACTGTGCGTAGGTTACCAAAACAAGCTGGCTGAAAATAAGGAGAATCATTCGGTGGTATACATGCCCCACCAAATACAAAGCCTGGAAAACATGACAATTTTAGCAAAATTTGACATTCAACATTTACATTTACAATTTTTATATATTTTGAAAGCGAGCACTTTACAAGCATTGCAACGCCTCCCCTATTACCACAGTACTTAGAGGGGTTATGATAACTGTAAAATCCTGGTACACTAATACGAGCAATAGTTTTTATTTCCAAAAGCCACACGATATGACACCCGAGAATAAATGATAAAATATCAGAATTGTTCAATTTGTCCTTGAACCCAGCCACTGAGGGGGGCAAGCCAGCCTCGACTTGGTGCCGGTCCCAAGCCCGGGTAGATAGGGAGGGTTGGCGGCAGGAAGGGCACCCGGCCATAAAAATTTTGCCAAAACCAAAATATGGCCAGTACAGATAACGAGAATAATCACCATACTAAGGCATTCCCCTTAGGCAATGCGTTGGGGCTTCGCCTGACCCCTCCGGAAAGACAGCAAGGGCTACCCAGTCATGGGCAGGCTGGGTTAAAGAGGCAAGCTCGAGGGAGAGTGTCAGAGGTGGTGCTGTGGGTGGGCACTCTTAATGTGGGTACGATGACTGGGAAAGGGCGAGAATTGGTGGACCTGATGGAGAGGAGGAGAATTGGAGTGCTGTGTGTGCAGGAGACCAAGTGGAAAGGAAATAAGGTGAGGGAACTGGGTGAGGATTGCAAATTGTTCTATAATGGAGCAAATGAGGAAGGGAGGAATGGGGTAGGAATAATACTATCCAAAGACCCGAAGGAAAGCTTACTTGGTGTGAATAGAAAGAGTGACAGAATTATGAGTTTAAAGCTGGGACTGGGAGAAACGTTAGTCAATGTGGTATGTTCCTATGCCCCACAAACAGGTTGTACAGCGGAGGTGAAGGATGCACTTGGGAGGAGATGGACCAGGAGCTTAGAACAATTCCTATAAGGGAGAGGGTAATTTTGGGAGGAGATCTAAATAGTCACTTGGGAACTGGGAGGGCTTGGATAGGTAGAGTTCATGGGGGCTGGGGGTTGGGCGAGAGAAATGAGAGGGTAGAGAGAGTGATTGAGTTTGCAGTGGCATTTGATCTGGTATTGGTCAACACATTCTTTGAGAAAAAGGAAAACAGATTGATTACATACAGTAGTGGTGGAAGGGAGAGCCAGATAGATTTATTGTTGTGTAGGGGAGACCATCTGAGGGAGATTAGCAACTGTAAAGTAATAAATGGAGAGAGTGTAGCAATGCAGCATAGGCTAGTAGTAACTGATTGCAGGCTCAGGAAATGTAGGAAAAGTAAAAAGCAGAGGATGGACCTAAAGATAAAGTGGTGGAGATTGAAAGATGCAGAGCTGAGAGCTATATTTAAGGGAAGAATGTTGGAAGCGATAAGGTTGCATGAAGATGTACAAGAATGGTGGACAGAGAAAAGTGAGGTGATTTTGAGGGTTGGTGAGGAGGTACTTGGAAAGTCATCAGGAAGGGAACCCCCAAATGATAAAGAGTCATGGTGGTGGAATGAGGAAGTGCATGAATGGGTGAAGAACAAGAAAGAAGCTAAGAAAAAGGCAGATTTATCAGGCCTGGAGCAGGATAAAGAAGAGTACAAGCAGGCAAAGAAGGAGGCAAGGCGAGCAGTAGCAAAGGCAAAGGCAGAGAAATTGAATGAAGTCTATGAAGAGCTGGAAACACCAGAAGGAGAGAAGAAAATATGGCGAATTGCCAAGGCCCGAGATGCTGCAACCAAGGACTTGACCCAAGTAAGACAAATAAAGGATAACTATGGAGTAGTTCTCGCAGAAGAGGATGAAATAAAAAGCATATGGGAAACTTATTTTGAAGGATTACTAAATGAAGCGAACCCAAGAGCAGTATTTGAAGATGGACTTCCAAATGAAGCAGTTACAACAACAGTGGCTAGAAGAGAGGTAGAGCGGGCAGTAAGAAAAATAAAAAATGGAAATGCAGCAGGACCTAATAAGATGCCAGTGGAGGTATGGGAGAGTCTTGGAGAGGAAGGCATAGATATCTTGTGGGACTTAATGCAATAGATCTTTAGTCAGGAAAAGATGCCAGAGGAGTGGAGAGGAAGCTTAATCATCCCAATCTATAAAGGGAAGGGAGACATTCAGGAGTGTGGAAACTATAGAGGTATAAAATTGTTAAGTCATACTATGAAGATATGGGAGAAGATCATAGAGAGGAGACTCAGAGAGGTAACGACAATTGGGGATGAACAGTTTGGCTTCATGCCTGGAAGAGGGACAGTGGATGCCATATTTGCCTTGAGACAAATGATGGGAAAGCATAGGGAGAAACAGATAGGACTGCATATGGTCTTTATTGACCTGGAAAAGGCATATGATCGAGTACCACGTCAAGAGGTGTGGAGGTGTGTTAGAGAAAAGGGAGTCCTTGAGAAATATGTAAGAATCATCTAAGATATGTATGAGAGGGCAGAGGCAAATGTTAAGAACAGTGTGGGCTTGACAAAAAGTCTCTCAGTAAATGTTGGTCTGCATCAAGGGTGTGCTTTGAGCCCATATCTATTTGATCTGGTCTTGGATGTAGTAACCCAGGGTATTAGAGATCAGTCTCCATGGTGTATGCTCTTTGCAGATGATATTGTACTGTGTAGCAACAGACGAGAGGCAGTGGAGGAGAAGCTTGAGGAGTGGAGAAGAGTGATGGAGGATAGAGGACTGAAAATCAGCAGGAAGAAGACAGAGTACTTGAGGTTGAGAGATGAAGAGGATGGGGAGGTCAAATTTCAGGAGAAGGTGTTGAAAAGAGTTGAAAAGTTCAAGTATTTGGAATGAACAGTAGCAGAGGATGGCGACCTAGAGTCAGAAATAACCCACAGAATACAAGCAGGATGGAAGAACTGGAAGAAAGTGTCTGGGGTGCTGTGCAACAGGAGAATAGGGATTAAGTTGAGGGGTAAAGTGCTTAAGACAGTTGTGAGACCTGCGATGATGTATGGAGCAGAGACATGGGCAATGAAGAAGACACAAGAGAAAAAATGGATGTGGCAGAGATGAGGATGTTGAGATGGATATGTGGGGTGACAAGAAGAGATAAGATAAAAAACGAGGTAATTAGAGGTACCTCAAAAGTTAGAGAAATATCAGATAAGATACAAGAAAGTAGACTAAGATGGTATGGTCATGTCGTTAGGAGGGATGAACAGTATGTTGGGAGGAGGAGGATTGGAATGGATATACAGGGTAGGAGAAAGAGAGGGAGACCAAAGCGTTGGTGGATGGATTGCATCAATGACGACCTGAGGTCTAAAGGTTTGTTGGGTGATGAGGTATGGGACAGAAACAAATGAAGAAAACTGGCCAGAAACATCGACCCCACATAAAAGTGGGAAAAGATGTAGACGAAGAAGAAGAAGAAGAAGTTCAATTTGTCCTTGACACCTGGAATATTCCAACAACACATATTGAGCTCACTGGGAAATACGCTAATTTGTGCATATCTTAAAAATACGAAGGAGCATACCTGTCAATAATTTCACCATCACATAATAATATACAACGCTGATTGTCGTAATGGATATTAACACCTTGATTTTCTCGTCTCTCCTTTTCTTGTTTCTCCCTCTTCCGTAGTCGAGCAAGCTCTCCTCTTACAGCAGGATGTATATCTTTTTTTCATATATATAGATGAAAAAGGAGCCTGTTTATCCTTCAGCTTCTTTGCATTATCCATTATCCAACTGGTTGCTGTAGACTTACCTCTGGAGAAAGATATTCTGGGCCCCCTGGAGTTGGAAATTCTCAACCATCGTCTTTTTCCAGGAATGTCCCATTCATCAGTGTTTGGTTAATTGTCTAATTTTATTTATGAGTGTGACACCAGGACAGGCAAAAATTGCCCTCATCAATACAGGCCCGGGCACGAGAAAACACCATGACTTGGAAAAGAAAAAGGTTAAGGACAATGCAGACATGAGGTAATGATACACAAAGTAAATTGACAAACAGAAAAAATAGTCAGAGTACAGAGGACCCAGAGATATAGAGGATTAGGCCCTGAGATGATGATAGATCTGCTTTTTGAAAGAAGATAGGCACTAAGAATTTGAGAAGAAATAAGGAAGAGAGTTCTAGAGTCTGGATGTAGATGGGAAAAAGCAGTAGATGCACCAACCAGTCCTCGAGCTACAAATCTCCACACAGTATCTGTGAGATGAGGCCACTTTGCGAGTGTTACTTGGCCTCGGTAGTGGGGAGGGATGCAACTCACCAACTCATCAGAGCAGCGATGGAAGTATTAGCAATAGAAATGAGAAAGGGACGATACCTTACAGCAAAGAGAGAGAGAATTCAGATTAGAAGTAAGAGAAGGATCATTAATGAGTCTAACTGCCTTAGATTTAACCCTTTCAAGGAAATTAATATTAGAAGAAGCACCCCAGATGTGTGAACAGTATTCTAAGCAGGGACGGAGAAGACTTTATAGATTCTAAGTAACTGTAAAGAGGAAAAGTAATGACGAAAACGAAACAGAACCCCCAATTTTTTGGACGAAGATTTAGAAATTTGGATTATGTGGTTCCTCCAAGACAAGTTAGAGGCTATATGGATTCTTTATATATTGATAGCATTAAGAGAGTGAATTTCGTTAGTTTTGAAGACAATAGGGTTATCAGGAGGAGAAGAAAATAAAGAGATAGCCAGAAACTGTGTCTTGGAGGCATTAAATTTAACTAGATTTTGGGTGCCCCATTCAGCTACCCTCGGCAAATCGGAGTTGAGAGTAGGAGAAAAAGTGATACGAGACTGATTGCGAGTAGCAGATGAAGGTTGTGAAGAAAAGGTAGAGGAAAAGTGAAGGGTGGAGTCGTCAGTGAATTATATGTTCCCGCCAAAAAGAAGTAGTGAATGTAAACATCAAGTGTTCCTCATCTTATTTACGTTTTTATCCTGGAAATGAAGACAGTTTCTAGGGATTGTGCTAAAAATAAGATGTATGAAGTGTCAGTGCTTTCTTTGCAAGTGATATGATAAATGAATGTGCTTTTTTAGTTAAATATAAGCCTGCACATATCACAGCAAGCACTCCCTGTTCGTTTTTAGCCCTGGTTGCCATGGTAACCAAGATTGTTTACTGTTTTCTAATTCAGCAGTAACTGAAGTAAAATGTCAGCTTTTGATCAAGTAGAGGAAATAAGAGGCCTAACTCTAGCACAGATTGGTAAGCTCAATAATGCCCAATTAAAAACTGCATTATCAACCCTTTTAAATGCACAAGGTAGTAATGATCCTTCTAATGCAAAATTGTTGCAAGAGATTAGAAGCCTAAAAAGTGATATAGAAGAAATAAAGTGTGTCAAGCAAGAGGTAGCAATACTTAGAGGGAAAGTTGATCAGGCATTTCGAATAATTCATCAACAGTTGAAGTTTCTTGAATCCTTTGATGCGAGAGAGAGACAGAAGAAGTTTATTATATCTGGGGTTGTAGAGAGCAGTGATAACTTGGATGAAAATGATCAAGATAAAGTAAAGGCTGTGGTGGAGGCTACTGGCTACACAAAGAGATTCGAAATGAATGATTGGGAACTGAAGAGGTTTGGACAACAAACGGCAAACAGGAAAAGGCCTATACTGGTGATAGTAGAGAATAATCAGATAAGGAATGCCATTGTTTGAAAGGCCAGAAATCTTAAGCATGCAGGACCTCCATTTGACTCAGTTTATGTAAGGAAAGATGTCCACCCGGCTGTTAGAAGAGAAATTGGAAGATTGTGCAGGAGAGAAAAAGAGGAAAAGGAAAACCAGAGAATCAAGGAACAAATGTTGTGTATGATGCTGAACAATGGATACTTCTACGAGATGGACTAGTGATCAATAGATATGGACCCAATTTTTTCTAAGGAGGTCACACTTGGATAGTTGTTTGAACAGATTGCAGGTTTGTGCATGGAATGTTGCAGGTGTGGGGGATAAACTGCAATATGAGGATAATCAAGGAACAAATGTTGTGTATGATGCTGAACAACGGATACTTCTATGAGATGGACTAGTGATCGATAGATATGGCCCCAATTTTTTCTAAGGAGGTCACAGTTGGATAGTTGTTTGAACAGATTGCAGATTTGTGCATGGAATGTTGCAGGTGAGGGGAAAAGCTGCAAAATGAGGATTTTTTGTCTTTTGTTTTAAAGTTTCACATTGTATGGTTGATAGAAACCAAAACTAGGTATTGTTTTAGTGTTCCAGGATTTAAAGTGTATCAGAATCCATCTAAAGTAAATGAGAAAAGGGGGGGGGGGAGTTGCACTACTTATAAAATGTTCAATTCTGAAATATGTAAAGAATGTTGATATGAATATGGAGGGACAGATCTGGCTTGAGTTATCTTGTTTTGCATCTTTGATTTTTGGAGGAGTATATATTCCCCCACAAGATGCACCTTACTTTGAACCATCATTCTTTGGTAATTTGGTTGCTAAAATAATGGAGCATTCTAGAATAGTTGTAACAGGAGATTTTAATTTTCGTGTAGCCAAACCTACCATTACCAGCTGTGACAATATTGCTTATGAGTATAGCGGAACAAAAGACTTTACTTTAAATACTCATGGATGACACTTAATCAAAATATGTAAAAGTACCGGCATGGTGATAGGCAATCACTTGAATACGGGGAAAAAGATATTAGGTGGTGATTTGTCCTATAGACAAGGGTCTGTTTGGAAGTCAGAAATTGATTTGTGCCTTGTAAAGCCAGAAATTGTAAATTTAATACAAGAATTGTATGTCCATCTTGAAATTGCTGGATCAGACCATGCTCCTTTGAGTCTCCAGTTCAATTTTTCATCTTATAGTTATATATCGGGATCAGATCTTTTAGAGAGATCCCAAATGCTTGGTCAGTCTTATATACCTCCAGTGGACCATTATTAGGCTAGTACTGGACCATCTTATAGGAATGTAACTTTGACTGAATTTAGGGGGGCTTTAGAGGAGTGTCCTCCTCCTGATATTAATGGTCATGAAGACATGAATGTTTCTTTGGTAGTAGACAATTCTTGTAAAATAATAAACTCTATGGCAAAAGCTAACCTAAACAGTCCTAATGAGGGTCTTAATTTATGGGAGCAGGGACAACCAAGATGGAAAAGACTGTTAGAGAGGGATGACTCTAGGTTAATTTGGCGCTCTGTTAACTGGAAGGGTGAACCATCAGAAGAAACAACTGAGGGGCCAGATGATTCCCAATTTAAAACGCATTTTGAAAACTTTTTGAACCCGACAGTAGAAGTTGTTCATGTTGATCTAGATGTAGACTCAGCACCGTATTTTCCCTTGTTAGATGACCCCTTTACATATAGGGAATTAGAGATAGCATCATACAAACTAAAGAAAAAACAAGTGTTATATCAGGATTTGCCCCTTTCTGTTTTCATCATTACCTGTAACATGGCTAATATTTTTTTCTGACAGTATCTAATTTCGCATTTTATTAATCTAGTTATCCTGCTTCCTGGTGCTATAGTAAACTAATTACTTTATTCAAGAGTGGCGACAGATTTGACTGCCGAAATTACCGTGGTATTAGTATCATGAATACTTTAGCTAAACTTTATGATATACATCTCATGGTTAGGTTAAATTTATGGTGTTCAATCGATAAGTGTCAGGCTGGGGGTCAAGAAAATAGGGGCTGTATTGAACATATTGTATCTCTTTGCTTGTTGATTGATTATGCACTTTGGAAAAAGAAGAAATTATATTGTTTATTCGTAGATTTTAGTAAGGCTTACGACCGAGTGCCTCGTGATAGGATGATTAAACATCTGAAGTCAATGGGATGTGGTAGAAAGATGCTTTTGGCATTATATGGAATATATAATGTACAAAAAATATTCTTATGTCAGCAATAATATAATCTTCTATTGAGGTAAGGCAAGAGGCTCCAACTAGCTGTCTCTTATTTATCATGTACATTCATAAAATGATTAAAATGATTAAAGAAAGGATAGGAGACGATGGATACTTGGGAATGTTACACGCTTTATTGCTGATGGATGACACAGTCATCTTGGCGACGTCTCGGATTATGTGCTATAGGAAACTTGTGATCTTATCTGAATACTGCTCTGAATATGGCATGGTTATTAATGAAAAAAGACTAAGTTTTTTGTGGTAAATGGAAATGAAAATGATAAGGGAACCTTTCATCGTGGATACCTTAGTTATCCAGTATTGTCCTAGATATCTACATTTGGGGGCATGGTTTACAGACTTGGGAACTATGGAGTCAGTTCTACCACTTCATGTAACTTCAGCTATTCCATTATTTAATAAGTTTGCTGTGTTTTGTGATGCAAATACCACTATGCCTTTTCTGTATAAGATGAAAGTTTTCAATGCTGCCCTTACTGCTTCTCTGCTGTATAGTGTCGGAGAGTTGCTTAACATCTAATGTAAAATGTATAGAACAATTATATAATAAATTAGTCAAGTGTCTGTTGGGTGTAAGAAGCACTACTCTATCTTCCTTATGTTTGGTTGAAGTGGGAATAAACACCTGTCATAATGAAATCATTAAGAAAAGAAAAACATTTTTGAGGTCAAGATCTAATAACATAAATCACGATGAACCATTTCATTTGGTATTTGACCTGTGCAAGCAAGAGAATACTCCAGGTTTTAGAATGCTGTCACGTTGTTTGGAAGGTGAACAGAATGGATTTACGATGGAGCAACTAAAACAACAGATACGCTGTAAACCAGACATTGCTAGTAAGTTTGTTACTTACCGATCTGAGCTTAACTCTGGTCTTTATGTGCATAAGATATACAAAAAGAGTTTATATATTCCTGACTATTTAAGAGTATCTTTTACCAGATTGAGATTAATGTCTCACAACTTAAAGATAGAGACAGGAAGGTGGAGTAGGTTACCCAGAGAGGCTAGCGTATGTAATTGTAATAATATTGTAGTACAAGATGAATGTCACGTTTTGCTGGAGTGCCCTTTATCACAACATATTCGTGAAGCTTATAATCAATTAGATTTTACTTCTTTGGATAATTTGCTGAATGGAGATTTTCATTTAGTAGATTTATGTAAATATGTTAATGAGGTTTTGAAATTATTTTCAGGATGTTGAATGTATTATTAAATATTGGTGTATGAGGTAACTCGTATTAAGTTGAATATATTGTAATGTTTTTCTTAATGGACAAATAAGTGGTGATATTTTTGGTATCTTCATGTTTTTGATTATTTATTTTTATTGTCTTAGTAATTCATTGTATTTTAAAAAAGAAAAAAGAAAAATGTAATTCTTGTTTGTCAATAAACTACGACCACTACTATAAAGAAGGGAGAAAGATTGGGATTGTATAAGATATTGATGAAGAAAAGGAACAGAGTTGGTGAAAGAACAGAGTCCTGTGGAACACCACTGGTAACAGATAAAGGGCTAGATGTCGCACCATCAACAACTACAGATATAAAACGGTCAAAAAGAAAGCTGGAAATCAGAGAACAGAGATTCCTTTTCTTCACTTCATATCACCGGATTCCTCTGATTGGCACCGAGAAACATTATATCTAAATACTGGTTGTTGAAGACTTTCCTCTGGAGAATGATATTCTGGCCCCCATGGAAGCAGAACTTCCCAACCATCGCCTTTTTCCAGGAATATCTTAATCATCAGTATTTGGTTTACTATGTGATGACGGAGGCTTGGAGCCTCCGAAACCTAGCATATCAAGACCAAGTCTTTCAGAAATTTGTGATGGAGATTAGTTTCTCGAGATGAGACTTTATTACCTCAATGGGAGATGTTTCTTTTTATGCTCTCTTCAAGGGGGATATTCACAGCATAGAGTTTCTTTGAGACTTGTGTAAAATTCTGCAGTCCTCTCTGATGCCAATTGCATATAATAAATGTAAAGCGCTGCCCTTTCTTGACTTGATAACACTGGATTCCTCTGACTGGCGCCAAGGATCATTAAGACCCAAGCACTGGTAGTTGAAGACATACTTCTGGAGAAAGATATTCTGTCCCCAATGGAAACGGAGCTTCCCAATCATCGTCTTTTTCCAGGAATGCCCTATTCATCAGCGTTTAGTTAACTGCCTGACAATGGAGGCTTGGAGCCCTCTAAAGGTAGCATGCTAAGACCAAGTCTTCGAGAAACTGATTCTGGAGACTCGTTTTGTGAAGAAAAGACTTATTACCTCAATGGGATATGCTTCTCTCTATACTCTGTTCAATGGGGGGTATTTGCAGCATAGTGTTTTTTCGAGACTTGTTTAACATTCTGCACTCCTCTTTATTGCCATTTCCATATAATAAATGTACAGAGATTTCCTTTATCACTTCTTATCACCGGATTCCTCAGACTGGTACCGAGGAATATTACAAACTTAAACACTGATTGTTGAAGACTGGAGCTTCCAAACCATCATCTTTTTCCAGGAATGTCCTATTCATCAGTGTTTTGTTATATGCCTGATGATGGAGGCTTGGAGCCTACGAAAGCTAACATACCTATATCAATTCTTCGAGAAACTTATGATGGGGATTAGTTTCTGGAGAAGAGACTTTTTACCTCAATGGTAGATGCTTCTCTCTATACTCTTTTGAACAGGGATATTAGCAGTATAGTTTATCTTCGAGACTTGTGTAAAATTCTGCAGTCTCCTCTGATGCTATTTCCATATAAAAAATGCACAGAGATTTCCTTTCTTCACTTCATATATATATATATATATATATATATATATATATATATATATATATATATATATATATATATATATATATATATATATATATATATATATATGTGAGTGTGTGTGTGTGTGTGATTACCTAATTGTGTTTACGGGAAAGAGCCCAAAGCACGTATCTTCCCGTCTCCTGATCGGTTCCATTTTAGACTTAGTGATACTTATCATACCTGTCCTTAAAACTATGGATTGAGATAGCATTAACTACCTCCTCGCTTAGCCAATTCCAATTATCAACTACTCTTACACTGAAAAAGTATTTCCTTACATCCTGCAAAGAAGTTTTCTTACGAAGCTTCAAACTATGACCTCTAGTTCTAGAGCCAGCCATATCAAAATATCGATCCCTATCCACCCTATCATAACCATGAAGATTTTAAAGACTGTCACCATATCCCCCCTCACTCTTCTAGCTTCGAGTGATGGTAAGTCTAATTCCCTCAGCCTCTCATCATAACTGAGATTGCGTATTTCTGGCACCAGTTTCGTGGCATGTCTTTGACCTTTTTCAAGCTTAGCTATGTGCTTTTTCAAGTGCGGATTCCAAAAGGGGGCTGCATATTCGAGTTTGGGCCTCACATAGGTTACATAAATATTTCTGAACATTTCCTTGTCTATGTGCCTGAAGGCTACCCTTACATTTGATAAGAATGCATATGCTGCCCTTACTATGCCATTTATATGTATTTCTGGAGACAAATCTGCCAGTATGTTTACTCCTAGATCTCTCTCATTTTCTGTCTCTTGAAGTTGTACTCCAGCCACCGAGTAGTCAAGCTTGGGCCTTCTTGCACTTGTACCCATTCTCATTACCTTACATTTTGAAGTATTGAAGTCTGTGTGTGTAGTCACCGTGGCTTAATCGGTAGCGTCCGCGACTCTGAGGCGTCAGGTCGAGGGTTCGCACCCCGTCGCGGTCTAAGGTTAGCAAGGGCATGCACTTAGCGTAAGGATTACATCTGCCAAAACAAGTCCTTCGCAAGAAGGCAACCGTCCTAGCCCTTGGTAGAAAAGTGAGTCCGTGACGTAAAACCGGAACAATAAATATATATATATATATATATATATATATATATATATATATATATATATATATAGATAGTTATATATATATATATATATATATATATATATATATATATATATATATATATATATATATATATATATATATATATATATATATATATATATATATATATATATATATATATATATATATATATATATATATATATATATATATATATATATATATATATATATATATATATATATATATATATATATATATATATATATATATATATATATATATATATATATATATATATATATATATATATATATATATATATATATATATATATATATATATATATATATATATTAGTATGTATGTGTTTCCTTTTTTTATTCTAAATATTGTAAACTAGACTTTATGTTTGCTTTCGAAAATTGGTTGTGGGAGTGAATGATTCCAGATCTCTTTGTATATAATTGAAAACTTATTATTTTAGTATATGTCATATAAAGTGACGGTCATATACAATAGAGGAGTGTGTTTGAATCATAAACTTATTTCGGATTTGTCATCTCTTATTTCATATAGAATGATCCACGTTGAGATTACTGATATTACTAATTCTTTTAAACTGATTATCCGATACTTCCTAGTTGGATACGATATTGTTATCCACACAGTGATGTTATAGCCTCTTTAATGAATTCTTTGGGGTCGCAACTCTCGGGATTATATAATAATTAGCCCAAGAAATCCCTGTTATCTCTTTTATGAGATCGTTAACAATATTGCATTATTCATTTTAGAAATCATATAATCTATCGCTTTTGCGTTCTCGTGTTTATTTGCCATAAGGAAGGAACAATATTGAGAGAGAGGCTAGTCTGCAAGGCTTCTAATATATAGTAAGATTGATGCTACCTCAACAAATGGTCCACACTCAAAACCTGTGCCAGAGGCATCAAAACTTCCGCATTTTAAAGGAGATAAGAATTTGTTTCGTTAAAGTTATTATTTTGAAAAAAGAATTCACTCCTCTTTATGTACCTTCTCCCCCCATTCTAATTTTTCCCCCGCTTACTATCAGACTTCGGTCTTAAAGTATTTGTCTCTATTTTGCTAGCTTTAGCTCAACTCTCTCTGGTCAGAGCTATCAGCACACTCTTTCCAGTGAACAGTGTACTCCAAGGGACCTTGTATTTGACATCTGATGTTCTGACATACATCAAAATAGAATAAGCAGGGACTTAGAGTTCATCCTTGATGGAGACCGACCTTCAAAATAACCTTTACTGTATTACCAACAGAGCTTCTTACTTGTGTGGTTACATTTGCATATATATAGATCTTGTAACACACTATCATACTGCTTGGAGACCAACTCCTCTTTCATACATCTCCATACTACCTGTCTTGGTATCTGATTATTCGCTTTCTCCAAATCAATATATACAAGGTTTAATTCTTTTTGTTTCTATCAATGCTTCTCTATTGTTTATTTTGCTGCCTAAATTGCTTCCACAGTGAATTTACCTGGCATAAAATCATATTACTTCTCACTTGTTGTGGTTTCCCTCCTCATTCTCTCTTCTATGATTCTTTCATATATATTCATTGCATGTGATATCAGCTTTATACAAAGGCATTTACAGCTGTATTGTATATCGCATTCCTTTGTAGATCGAGATTATTAGGCTGTTCCTGCGGCTGTGTGGTATTCGTTCTTGCTGATAGATCTAGCACGTATTATTAGAAGCAATTCTTTTCGTCTCATGTAACTCTAGTGAGCTTGAAATCAGATATCTAACCCAGGTTACAAGATGTTAGAGTGGCTTTCCTTTGTGCAAACTTCCTCTCAGAATTTTGTTTGCCATATTTTTTTTTTCATTTCCATTATTACGTTGCATTTGCATTGTATCTTTATTAATCAATGTTTTTATATTTCTTACCCGGAGAGTGTAAGCTACACGGACTGACTATGATAATCTATGAATTTTCATTGTGCCAAACGAGTATGTCATTATAATATGAAAATTATTATTGTTATTATTATTATTATTATTATTATTATTATTATTATTATTATTATTATTATTATTATTATTATTATTACTTTATTATTATTATTTTTATAATTACTGGTATAATTATTATTATGATTACTGTTATAATTATTATTATTAATACTATTATTATAATTATTATTATTATTATTATTATTATTATCACTACACAAGTCGTAGACTTAAGTTCCACCAGTGTGTCACCAGATTTCATATGAGATGTTGATTCTATCGTTGCTTACCAGTGTCGTATGGATATTCTCTACCTACCAGTGTGGTATTATATGTCGTAGTCGGCTGTATAGCACTGGTGTAGTTGTAGTCGGTCTCCGTTGGCCAGGGCTGGTATCATTCAAGGTGATAATAGTTATGTGAAGATACTTAGCACTTAATTTATTTAGAAGCTACATGATACCTCTAAGCCTCAATGCCCCCGTCCCTTTTAACGAAATGCTAACTGTATAAGCGCCCACAAGACTCTGACTCTCTCTGACTGCTTCTGACTGACTTATACTTTGACTCGGTCGTGGGTTTACTCTTTTGTATCAGCAAGATGGCAGGGCGTGGTTTTCTTGGTTGGGCCTCCACCAATTGGCTTCCAGAGAAGGGGGGAACAACCAATCACCTATAGTGTGTTGGGCTTGCATAAAGGACGCCAGTTTGGTGCAAAGAACAGTGTAACATAAGTGCATATATGTATCCTTATCGTATATTTGTATGTATAATGTATAGTGTTATGGAGGCTAGCTATAGATCATGGAGATAGGAATGTCAGATGCTAATGGAAATAAGCTATAAATCTGTCACCTGTTTGATAACGCTTATTACATCACCAGCTTAATACAAAGAACAAAGACGCCTCTGTCTAACTTACACACACAGGGCACAACATGGGTGGATGTTAGTAATGCGTCACTCCCTACCGCCAAATCCTGAAATGCCCCATTTCAGGTTAATCATTGAAATATTAAGGATGGCTATCATCTGTTAATTATAATTATTCTAAACTACAAAAAGAGCATAAGTATCGAAGTGGATTGCTTCTCTGTATAACATATCAAAGTTTCACATAATCATCTATGTGGATTGCTTAACTGTATCACATATTAAAATTTCACATAGTTATCTAAGTGAATTGCTTCTCTGTATTACATATCAAAGTTTCCCTATGCTCCTTAATACAAAGATTTCATTGTCAAGGTTACACTCAATTTATATAGAACATATGATTTCCAAAAAAAGACAAGCAAAAAAAAAATATCTTCTCACAACAATCATTCTAATTAAAGATTTTTTTTTTAAATTAAAATTGTCAAAATTAAGCATTCACAATTACATTATATATCTATTAATGAGTGACAAAATGACTATTAGTTATTTCAGTAAAGAAAAATTAAACATTTTTATCTAAAAGACAACTATTCAATAATACCCAATAATACCCAATTAATATAAAATTTCTAACCCGACCAGTGTGGTATTTAGTGTTCGTGCCTGCGGTATACCACTGTTGTATTTTGTAGTTGTACTCCACTGTCTTTGACCAGTTGTCTCTCCATTCTGTGTTTCCCATCCTTTGTGACCGATGTTTCAGCAACTTTGCCGCAGAGTCAAAATGTAAGGGATAATTCTTAATGATGGGTGCTTTTCCTACACGGGGACGAGGATGAGGTATGACTCGCTGTACTTCCTCTGACATCACTTCCAAATATGTGTTAAACTCTTAAGTATCCTGCATTTTTCTTCTCACAGGTCGAGATTCACTGGCATATAAATTTATTTTCTACACAATGTTTCCGACGTGGGATCATACTCAGCTGCCGTCAGTGGTATTTGGTAGTCATGCCTGCGGTATACCACTGTCGAATTTTGTAGTCGTACTCCATTGTCGTGTATTTAGTTGTACTTGCGCTGTCACCACTGTCGTGTAGATATAATTATATTCTTCTACACTCCAGACCAGGTCTCGATCGTGCAAAGTGATAGATATGCAATAATACTTATCACTTAATCTCTTTAGAAGCTACATAGTTCATCTAGGCCTCAATGCCCCCGTCCCCTTAATGAAATGTTGTCTGTATGGGCGCCAACAATACTCTCTTTCCCTTGCAAGCTGTTTGACCCTTTTTAATACCTCGGGTCAGGCACTTGGTCATGCCTCCACCAATAGGTTTTCAGAGAAAGGAGAACACCCCATAATTTATGGTGTGGGGACACCTAAACAAGACATGTTTTCCCGCCAATTTTAGCTTGGTTTTTATAACAGAGAAACCCATGTGAGACCTCTAGCCTGCACATGGGACATTCATGGGCATGATCTATGCATCGCCTGGACTTGAACCTAGGGCACATAATTACTGTGCCAAGGCACTACCAACTATACCACAAAAGGTCTAAAAGATAAACCAACCTTGCAGCTTAACTGCTATACTAGGATTGAACACATTTAATCTGAATGACTATCTGTTCATATTTCAGTTTCTCACAACTTCAATCATGGTTTCGTTTTTGCATTTAATTCAAATCACAACCTAGTTAGGGACCAACAATAATCAAATAAGCACATTACAATATGTGAAAACATGAATAATTCTTACCCGACCTGGACTTGAGCCTAGGACACAATTTATCAGCCCAAGGCACTACCAACTATACACCACAGAAGGTCTAAAAGAAAAAACAACCTTACAGCTTAACTGCCATACTAGGAATGAACACATTCATTCTGAATGCCTTTTTGTTCATATTACAGTTTCTCCCAGCCTCACTCGTGGCATTGTTTTCTCATTTAATTCAAATCCCAATGTAACTAGGGACCAACTGTAATCAAATAAGCACATAATCATATGTGAAAACATGAATCATTTTTACTCCGACCGTGACTTGAACCTAGGACACATAAGTACTGTGCCAAAGCACTACCGTCTATACACCGCAGAAGGCCTAAAAGAGAAACCAACCTTACAACATAACTGATGTACTAGGAATGAACACATTCTATCTGAAGGCCTTTTTGCTCATATTACACTATATATATATATATATATATATATATATATATATATATATATATATATATATATATATATATATATATATATATATATATGTATATATATATATATATATATATATATATATATATATATATATATATATATATATATATATATATATATATATATATATATATATATATATATATATATATATATATATATATATATATATATATATATATATATATATATATATATATATATATATATATATATATATATATATATATATATATATATATATATACATATATATATATATATATATATATATATATATATATATATATATATATATATATATATATATATATATATATATATATATATATATATATATATATAGATATATATATATATATATGTATATATATATATATATATATATATATATATATATATATATATATATATATATTTATATATATATATTTATATATATATATATATATATATATATATATATATATATATATATATATATATATATATATATATATATATATATATATATCTATATATATATATATATATATATACATATATATATATATATATATATATATATATATATATATATATATATATATATATATATATATATATATATATATATATATATATATATATATATATATATATATATATATATATATATATATATATATATATATATATATATATATATATATATATATATATATATATATATATATATATATGTATATATATATATATATATATATATATATATATATATATATATATATATATATATATATATATATATAGATATATATATATGGAAATCTTATATATGAAAGAACCCTTGCATGATATTATAGGGCGTAAAGGAATGCCGTATTTGTGAGTTTTAGGAAGACCATAGAAGTAGGGAAGGGAGGGATTGGTGACTTTATATAAGAACATAAGAATAGAGGACACTGCAACATGCCTACTAGCACACACGAGGCAGATCCATTTTTGAATTGTATTTTCAGCATGTCTAACCTATTCTATTCTACTCTACTTATTTATTCTATTTTTCTTTTTATGATTTTTCTAATAAGCACTAACCTATTCATACCCACCCTACCTCTGTCATATGTCTATCTAATCTACATTTGAAGGTGTCTAAGGTATTGGCATTTACTATCCTACTAAGAAGCTTGTTCCATGCATCAGCTACTCTATTACCAAACCAATTTTTACCAATTTCCCTTCTGAACCTAAATTTATCAAGCTTAAATCCATTATTACGAGTTCTGGTTTGATCATGAATTTTTAAAACTTTATTAATATCTCCCTTGTTAATCCTTTTAAACCATTTATACACTTCAATCATATCCCCCCTAACTCTTCGCCTCTCTAGAGAATGTAGATTGTTGATTCAAGCAATTCAATATTCTTTTTGTTTTTACCAATTTTGAGAACGGATTTATAGAAATCTGCAGATATGGGGTTCTTTCATATATAAGATATCCAAGTGGCTGGCAAGTCTGCTTTCCCCCTTCTTGGGATCATTTTCTTCATCTCATCTTAAACATTCTGAAGATTTTATTAAAAAATTTAATAACTCAAATATTCCCTTAAGTAATGTAAAGCTCCTTAGTTTAGACGTAGAATCTCTGTTCACTAAAGTTCCAGTAGATGATGGTTTACAGTTCCTTAGCGTTAAATTGATTCCCTTTGCCGAGCATTTTCCACTAGGTCTTGAAAAAACCATGGATTTACTTAAGCTATGCGTCACTAATAATGTATTTTTCTTTAATGGTAGTTTTTACAAGCAAAAAGTTGGTTGTAGTATGGGAAGCCCCTTGTCCCCCCCTTCTGGCCAACTTGTATATGGAGTTTTTTGAGACAGAGATTCTAGTCAGTATTAAGCCCAAAGAAATGATATGGTTGCGATATGTAGATGATATATTTTCATATTGGGACTCCCGTTGGGGAGAATTTGACACATTTTTTAATAAACTTAATGATTTAGTCCCTAGCATCAAGATTAAAACCGAATGGGAATCGGAGGGCAAGCTACCATTTCTGGATGTCTTAGTTATGAGAGAACCCAATAAATACTCATTTACTGCCTATAGGAAGAAAACTTTCTTTGTCTCTTATATACACTTTCTAAGCTATCATGCTTTGTCTGTAGAAACTGGTGTTGCATGCAATCTTTTCCTAAGAGGTTTTAGAGTGTGTTCCACTCATCATTTGAAATACGAATTCAAATTAATCCGCCAACAATTAGAAAGTCTCATGTATCCCGCGTATGTAATCGAAAAAGCAATTAACAAAGCAAACAAAATATTTTATGATGGGCCGACAGAACAGCCAATAATAGATTTTACTAATACAATTAAAATACCCTATTTAGAAAATATTAAAATTCTTAGTGATCAATTAGGCAGAAGTAATCCTTTCATATTTAATTATCCCAAAACAATTGGTTGTTCACTTATTAACGTATATCAAAATAAGAAAGCTTTAGAAGCAGGGATTTATAAAATTGATTGCTGTTCCTGCAATAAATCCTACATAGGTCAAACTGGTCGTTCGCTAGGCCAGAGAATTTCCTAGCATAAAAGAGCAGTACGATATGGTGTTGAAAGTTCTGCTTTATTTGTGCATATGCGAGATACTGGTCACCCTATTAATTGGAGTGAGTCCTCATTGCTATATAAGAGTAATTGCCATTATAGGAGAAAGATACTTGAAGCAGCCATTATAGAAAAATCCGAAACATTAAATTTATCAAATGGACAGTGGAGATCTGACGTTGTGGATGAAGCATTATTAAATGCCCTCATTAAGAAGATTATGCCAAATGACCGTCCACCTGACCTGAGGTTTGAAGATAATCCCATCGTGAATCCTCCTGGGAACCGTAGCTAGCATCTCTCCCCACCTTTATCCAGAGCTTTGTATTTATCAATTCATTTGTACCTGAAGAGGACTGGAGTCCAGTCATAATATATAGTACATCTTCGCTTCTTTTCGTGTTATATTTATGGTCCTTTTTTTGCTTCATATATATATATATATATATATATATATATATATATATATATATATATATATATATATATACATATATACATATATATATATATATATATATATATATATATATATATATATATATATATATATATATATTTATATATATATATATATATATATATATATATATATATATATATATATATATATATATATATATATATATATATATATATATATATATATATATATATATATATATATATATATATATATATATATATATATATATATATATATATATATATATATATATATATATATATATATATATATATATATATATATATATATATATATATATATATATATATATATATATATATATATATATATATATATATATATATATAAGAATAGAGGACACTGCAACATGCCTACTGGCACACACGAGGCAGCTCCATTTTTGAATTGTATTTTCAGCATGTCTAACCTATTCTATTCTACTCTACTTATTTATTCTATTTTTCTTTTTA
>JAXCGZ010004300.1:2500-7500 GCA_037179515.1 Halocaridina rubra
TAAAGTCTCTGAAGCGCCATGGAAGAGAAACTGTATCGATCTATCTATCTATCTATCTATCTATCTATTTATCTATCTATCTATCTGTATGTCTGCCTCTCTGTGTGTCTGTCTGTCTATATATTATCTGTCTATATATCTATCTATCTATCTATCTATCTGTCTGTCTGTCTGTCTGTTTGTCTGCCTGTCTGCCTGTCTGCCTACTTATCTATCTATTAATTAATTTATTTATTTATTTATATATTTATTTGTTCGTATTAACTGATCTATACACGAAGCCCAGAATCCCCTAGTAAGGGGGTGGCCGAGTCAAAGTAAACTCTTGGCGAGGAAGGGGATTATACGTTCACATTCAATCTGAACTACTACTACTACTACTACTACTACTACTACTACTACTACTACTACTACTACTACTACTACTACTACTACTACTACTACGACTACTACTACTACTACGACTATTGAATTTTATGCTATCCCTCGCAGCATAATGAAACAAGTATCATAAATAAGAAATAAACACCAAACTCAAATCTCATATTTGAAACGACAACAAAACCATGATTTGTTTCGTGTTTTTTTTTTTCATTCAGGCAAATCGAAAACAAACACGAAAAAATAAAAAAAATGAATCGCTGTTTTTTTATTATTATTATTATTATTTGACAGTTCGAGCTATGAATACGAAAATTAAATATGGATAAATGCAAAACGGGTCATGTTCCATTCATGTTCCATTAATGCAATATTTAATTCACTGAATAACCAGTTCTGGAAATATGAACATTGTACAGGGATTGTTCCTGTAAATAGCAACAGCTTACAGGTATCGTTCATGATAGCAGTAATAGCTGACGGTGATTGCTTTAATAAACAACAAAAGTTTACATGGAACGATCTTAAAATTAGCAACGATTTACAGAGATCGTTTCTCAGAATAGAGAGAACGTATTGGGATCGATTTATAAATAACAGCAATCTACAGAGATCGCTCCAGAATATAGCAATAGTTTAAACGAACAGATCCTAAAAATAGATCAGATTACAGGGATCGCTCATCAGAGTAACAATGGCTTACAGTGATCGATTCTATAAATAGCAGCAGTCTACATAGATCGATCAAGAAAATAGCAATAGTTAGCAAAGACAGACCCAGAAAATTGCAGGAGTTTGCATAGGTCTATTCAATAAATAGCACTGATATACAGGGATCGATCCAGAAAACTAGCAAAGGTTAAAAAAGATCGACTGAGATTTCTGCTGGAAATACTACTAGCTTACAGATATCGATTCTGTAATTAGTACCAATATACAGCGATCAATAAAGAATATAGCATCAATATACAGGGATCGACCGTAAGCATAATAAATATGTACAGAGATCGATGCTGGAAATAGCAGCTACAAAAAGCCTTATTGCTGCTATTAACTTCAGTATTTAAGGATTGATCCAGATATAAGCAACATTTTACTGGGATCGATCGTGAGAACAGTGTGTGTGGAGAGAGATCGCTTTTGGAAATAGCAACAGATACAGAACTCGACCATGGACATAAAACAATCTTACAGAGATTGATTGTAAAAACAATAGTAGCAATATACAGGAGTCTATCTTAGAAGTAAAAAGTGCTTACAGAAATCGATCCTGCAAATAGCAATAGCTTACAGAGACCGATCGTGAAAATAGCAATAATTTACAGGTATTATTTATTACAATAGTAATAGCTTAGTTGTATCAATTCTATAAAGAAAAACAGCTGACAGGTCTCGATCATGATAGCAATATGGCTTACAGAAAGCCATTCTACAAATAGCAACAATATACAAGGATAACAAAGAAATTAAAAAACTAATACATAAAAAGTAAACAGAATATAAGATGAGCATAATATGCATATGAAACAAAGAATATGGCAATAATAGTAATTAAAAAAATAATAATAATTATAATAATAGTAATAATAGTAATAATAATAATAATAATAATAAAATAATAATAATAATAATAATAATAATAATAATAATAATAATAATAATAGTCGACTTTTAAGACACGGAGGGGAACACGGAGGAAGTATTTTTACCCCCCATCAGGGGGATAATAATAATAATAATAATAATAATAATAATAATAATAATAATAATAATAATAATAATAATGATAATAATAATAATAATAATAATAATAATAATAATATGATTATTATTATTATTATTATTATTATTATTATTATTATTATTAATGATAATAATAATAATAATAATAATAATAATAATAATAATAATAATAATAATAATAATACTGACATTAATATACAGGGATCGATGAAAAAACTAGTAATGATTTATTATATACATTCTATTATTTTATTTAGTCATTTAAATACTTATTTATTTATTTATTAACGTGGCTTTTCTTAGGGTCTTCTAACAAGCACACCAAATATCCGATAATAGATCAATTCAGCATTGTCTTTAAGAATATTCTTAAGGCAAAATACACTTTCCAAACCTTTTCATATAAATTAGAACATTTATTACTAAAAATAAATAATAATAATCTCATAAAAGTTAACTAGAAAAGAAGACCAATTATAAATATATATATATATAATTTTCTTGTATTATTGACCACGAAATATTTTTTTAAATTTATTTCTTACGTACAGAACTGTAATACCATAAATTCCAAAGAATTATCTTAAGATTAAGAAATCAATCTCACAGATTTAGAGAGAGCTTTGTTAAGACATTCGGTATTTCTCCCTAGAGAGAGAGAGAGAGAGAGAGAGAGAGAGAGAGAGAGAGAGAGAGAGAGAGAGAGAGAGAGAGAGAGAGAAGAGAGAGAGAGAGAGAGAGAGAGAGAGAGAGAGAGAGAGAGAGAGAGAGAGAGAGAGAGAGAGAGAGAGAGAGAGAGAGAGAGGAGAGAGAGAGAGCGAGAGAGTGAGAGAGAGAGGAGAGAGAGAGTCTTGCTTTTAATATATTTATTGTCTGATTTATTATTTTAATTATTTATTTATTTCATTATCTATTTTTCATCACTTTTTTTATTAGTTTATAAATTTATCTATTTATTCATTTATAAATGTTTATATATATTTACTTGTGTATTGCATTTAGCTCTTCTTGTGTTAGTCTTTGGCACTCAACAGGCTTGTGGCACTGTCAGGCGATAATGCCACCTACTTACGCTACACCATTGCAAGTCATCTCTTATTTTTTTCTTATTATTTTTTGCAATAAAGAGAACATTATATATATATATATATATATATATATATATATATATATATATATATATATATATATATATATATATATATATATGTATATATATATATATATATATATATATATATATATATATATATATATATATATATATATATATATATATATATATATATATATATGTATATATATATATATATATATATATATATATATATATATATATATATATATATATATATATATATATATATATATATGTGTGTGTGTGTGTGTGTGTGTGTGTGTGTGTGTGTGTGTGTGTGTGTGTGTGTGTGTGTGTGTGTGTGTGTGTGTGTGTGTGTGTGTGTGTTTTAATAAATAAATAAATGAATATACACATGATGCAAATGCCCAAATAAGAGAGAATATAAGTATCAGCTTAAAGGTTTATGTTTAATGTATTACAAATTTTTAACACTTATAAAAACATGACGAAAGGAAATTAAAATAAATCGACAATAAAAAAAAATAATTTAATTCAGTAGAAAAAAAGACGAGATAATGAGAATTGAAACTGAAATATTTTGGGATCAGACACACACAAATTTTAGAATAATTGACATACTAAAAGAAAAAGAATAATTTTAAACAATTCTATAAAAACAAAACTCTAGATCATTTAAAAAGAACTGCAAAACAACTGCAAGTATTGAAAATAAATAACAACAACAACAAAGACACTAGATGCAAAATCCAGTATTCGACATACGAACAATAAACTAAATTCCAAGTCAATTAGAAACGAAAAACAAACAAGAAACTGGGCTATAAAAACTTCAAATAAAAATAAGTCGGAATCAACAAAAACAAAATTGACATTCCTAGAGAGCTAGCTGGCTGGCTGGTTGGCTGGCTGGCTGGTTGGCTGGCTGGCTGGCGGCGCTAAGACCTCTGGCCACGTCTGGTATCAATCTAAGAGCGATAAAGGAACCCAAAAATTCCGCTAAATTAAATGAGGAAAATCCACTAAAAACACATCAGATAAATCACAAAGAAGAACAGGAGTTCAGCTACAATTAATTTTCTTCTTTCGTTTAATAATATATAATCAGGGAGATAGGTTAAATGAGGAAATATAGCTAAAAACATTGTAAATGAAATTAAAAAACAAGCACAGGGAGGAGGTTTATATATAAATTATCTTCTTCTTGGCAATTTATATTTTTAATTTGGGGTCATAAGGAACAAGGAAAATTCAAATAAAATCAAATGAGGAATATCCTCTTAAAACACTTTTAATAACTTACAAAGAATAGCAAAGATTCGACTGCAATTATATATTTTTTTATCTTCGTTTTATATCTTATAATGAAGACAGAGTAAATTCTTTATGCTGAGAGACTTTGTGATTGAGGGAAGTATTCTTGCCTTTTCAAGGCCTTTGTAACAGATGTTCCGGTTTTACGTCACAGACTCCCTTTTCTACCAAGGGCTAGGACGCTTGCCTTCTTGCGAAGGACTTGTTTTGGCAGGTACAATGGTTACCCTGGGTGCATGCCCTTGCTAACCTCAGACCGTGACGGGGCGCGAACCCTCGACCTGACGCCTCAGAGTCGCGGAAGCTACCGCTTGAGCCACGGTGAGGGAAGTATTCTTGCCTTTTCAAGGCCTTTGTAATAGATGTATCAATTTCTCGTTTCAATTAAAGATTGCATTTTTGCTTTTTCAAGGATTTGGACTTCAAGCTTTACTCCAAGACAATGCATGCTGACATACTAGCT
>JAXCGZ010004300.1:17500-20000 GCA_037179515.1 Halocaridina rubra
TGAAAAACTATAGTTTACCTGATTGTGCTTGAACTCCATTGGAAATATTTATTCACAACCGACTTACAAACAAGAAAGTTACCTGACTGAAGTCTAATATGAGGGAAGAGATTTATTCACAGCCGACTTACAAAGATGTTACTTATCCGAGCTCAAACTGAGATGAAAGTTTATTCACAACCGACTTACAAATAAAAGTTACTTGACTGAGCTTTTAGTTTTGAGGTGAGTTTCTTAACAAACAAGACGGTTCATAAACGGACTCTTACTTAGAATCGAGGTGCATAGCCTAATTCTTGCTCAAGATGAGTCTAACGCGAGCTGACTTACAAAGAAGTGTTTCCTGATTGGAATTTAAATCCAATGAAGAGTTTATACAGAACCGACTTTACAAACAAGGGGGAAGAGCTTTTAGGACGCTACTTGCTTACTCTAATCCAAATTACAAATAAGAAAGTATATATTAATCAAGATCTAACACTTTAAGATAACTTTAGTGCTAGCAGGGAGTTATTTTACAAATGGAGAAAGCTTCGTCGTACCCGATTTACAAAGAAGGTTGTAAAACCCGACCAAAATTTACCTCTCCAAGAAAACTGAGGACATATTATAGACAAAATGTAATCGAGTTCATGTTCTACTGAAGTTAATTCAGGTCAGACGTCGAGACCATTATAGAAAGATGAATAATTTCAACTACTCTATTTCGTATTTTTTCTTTTAAATTTTATTTTATTCTCTTTTGAACTGTCGCCTTGTTTTTCATCTTGTACTTTATTTGCTCCATCTTCTTGAGCACAGCCAAAAGAAGCCTCACTAAGCACTAACTTAAGACGATGAAGAAGATTACATTCATCCTGTAAACAGAGTTAGGGTGATAGCAGAATGAACATGTCTGAAATTTACAAGCAATATTGTTAAAAAAAAAAAATTCACAATAGACATTAGCTTAGCTAAGAGTAACATGCATATATTTAGTGCACAAACAATCAATCAAACAAAGTTTCTGAACCTAACCTCAGAAGATTTAGTTCAGACATGAATCTAGAAGAATAATCAGTAGTCACCGTGGCTCAAGCAGTAGCGTCCGCGACTCTGAGACGTTAGGTCGAGGGTTCGCGCCCCGTCACGGTCTGAGGCTAGCAAGGGCATGCACTCAGGGTAACGATTACATCTGCCAATACAAGTCCTTCGCAAGAAGGCAACCGTCCTAGCCCTTGGTAGAAAAGGGAGTCCGTGACGTAAAACCGGAACGAACGAACGAATAAATCAAGAAGAAAAATCAGTTGTAGATGAACAGATAGACAAAGTTCAGATCATTTCAACTTGAAGTGGATGGGAGAGCCAGAGGCACTCATGGGTGACATCAAGTCTTTATTTGAGTGCCAAAAGATATATTCTTCACATATCATCTACAAAGCAACTGATGATAAATAACTGTCATACTTGTTAGCTATCAAGAGATGTACGATAGTTGTCATAATGTGCTTGTCACGATGACAACCAGTAGCGTCAGAGATTAACTGATCTGCATCAATAGTTTCCTCATAGCTGATGGCAAAAGACCTGTGACTTTTAGATGACATGGGCAACAATGCGAGGGGCTAAATGACATAGCATTAAAAGATGTTTTAAAGACGTTACAAGTCATTTAACATATATTAGACACTTGGAATCATCGCATAACCAGAGTTCAAAAGTGATTCATAGATAAGGACTTCAGTTATGCACGGCAATAAAGCTTTTGACTGATAACTTAATCAGGTATGATTCAAAACAATTTTCTCTCTTGTATTTTAGTCCAGGAGGGTCACTATTTAGTGACACATATTGTATTATTAGGTCACTTTCACACTAAAGTGGCACGTCGCACGTGGCATGGCACGTCGCACGCCAGTTGAAAATGAAGATACAGAAATATATGAAACCTTTAACAGAAGTGGCGCGACACGTCCCATGTGCCACGTGCGAATGCCACTTCTGTGCGAAAGGATTCATATATTTCCGGATGTTCGTTTTCAACGGGCGTGCCACGTGGCATGCCACGTGCGACGTGCCACTTTGGCCTGAAAGCGGTCTTAGATTCTTTTGCACTGTTACTTCAGTTACTGGGTACGTCTATAAAGCTCGTGGCATAAAAATTCTTGCCTGGTGCAAAACAATTCTCTCTTCTGTATTTTAGTCCAGGAGGGTAATTTTCAAAGCCACTAATGTTGTTATTAAAGTCTTTTGTAATGTTAATTCAGTTATTGAGTCCCTCTAAAAAGGTCGTGCTTGACAAGATGACATTATATTGATGTTGATGTTATTATTATAGCATTCCATACGATACAATCTTCCCAGTTCAAAATCTTCCTTGTTTTTGTCCAAGAGAGTATTCTGGTTTCGTCAACACTTTTCAAGGATACAATTATTGTTGTAAGAGCCTCTCTGTAACGCTTCAGTTGTTGATACAGCATTCTGTGACCCAAATGACAAAATCTGTTTCCTAGTTCAAAAC
>JAXCGZ010004300.1:32500-35000 GCA_037179515.1 Halocaridina rubra
AATAATAATAATAATAATAATGTTGATAATAATAATAATCCTACTGCTACTACTACTACTACTACTACTACTACTACTACTACTACTACTACTACTACTACTACTACTACTACTACTACTGTCAGTATTGCTACAACTATTACTGCACAGCAACTGCTACAACAACGGCTGCTGTCATTAATAATAATAATAATAATAATAATAATAATAATAATAATAATAATAATAATAATAAAAATAATAATAATAATAATAATAATAATAATAATAATAATAATAATAATAATAATAATAATAATAATGATAATAATAATAATAATAATAATAATAATAATAATAAAAATAAATATAATAATAATAATAATCCTACTACTACTACTAGTACCCTGCTATTACTACTACTACCACTACTGCACTGCTACTATTACTACTGTCAGCAATACTACTACTACTACTGCACTGCTAAAACTACTACTACTGCTACTGCAGCTGCTTCTACTACTACTACTAAAAATAATAATAATAATAATAATAATAATAATAATAATAATAATAATAATAATAATAATAATAATAATAATAATAATCATCATCATCCAACTGCTACTACTACTACTACTACTACTACAACTACTACTACTACTGCACTGCTATTATTACTACTACTACTACTATTAAAACTACTACTACTACTACAAATGCCGCTAATAATAATAATATTGATAATAGTAATAATAATAATAATAATAATAATAATAATAATAATAATAATAATAATAATAATAATAATAAAAAATACAACAATAATAATGATTATAATAATGATCCAACTGCTACTACTACTACCCTGCTGTTACTACTACTACCACTACTCCACTGCTACTGCTACTACTACTGCAATGCTACTACTAGTACTACTGCTGCTGCTGCTGCTAATAATAACAATAATAATAATAATAATAATAATAATAATAATAATAATAATAATAATAATAATAATAATAATAATAATAATAATAATAATGTTGATAATAATAATAACCCTACTGCTACTACTACTACCCCGCAACTACTACTACTACTACTACTACTACTACTACTACTACTACTACTACTACTACTACTACTACTACTACTACTACTACTACTACTGTCAGTATTGCTACAACTATTACTGCACAGCAACTACTACAACAACGGCTGTTGTCATTAATAATAATAATAATAATAATAATAATAATAATAATAATAATAATAATAATAATAATAATAATAATAATAAAAATAATAATAATAATAATAATAATAATAATAATAATAATAATAATAATAATAATTATAATAATAATAATAATATTAATAATAATAATAATAATAATAATAATAATAATAATAATAATAATAATGATTATAATGATTATAATAATCCTACAACTTTAACCCTGCTACTACTACTACTACTACTTCTACTGCTAATAAAAATAATAATAATAATATTGATACTATTAATAATACTAATAATAATAATAACAATAATAATAACAATATAATAATAATAATAATAATAATAATAATAATAATAATAATAATAATAATAATAATAATAATGATAATGATAATAATAATAATCCAACTGCTACAACTACTACCCTGCTGCTACTACTACTACTACTACTACTACTACTACTACTACTACTACTACTACTACTACTACTACTACTACTACTACTACTACTACGCTTGCTGCTGCTAATAATAATAATAATAATAATAATAATAATAATAATAATAATAATAATAATAATAATAATAATAATAGTGACAATAATAATAATCCTACTACTACTACTACTACTACTACTATTACTACTACTACTACTACTACTACTACTACTACTACTGTCAGTATTGCTACAACTACTGCAGCACTGCTACTACTACTACTACAGCTGCTGCTGCTAATAATAATAATAATAATAATAATAATAATAATAATAATAATAATAATAATAATAATAATAATAATCCTACCACTATAACCCTGCTACTACTACTACTACCACTACACCTACTTCTAAAACTATTACAGCTACTACTACTACTACTACTACTACTACTACTACTTCTGCTGCTGCTGCTAATAATAATAATAATAATAATAATAATAATAATAATAATAATAATAATAATAATAATAATAATAATAATAATAATAATAATCCTACTACTACTACTACTACTACTACTACTACTACTGTCAGTAATGCTACTACTACTACTGGACTGCTACTAATACTACTACTGCTGCTAAAAATAATAATAATAATAATGATAATAATAATAATAATAATAATAATAATAATAATAATAATAATAATAATAATAAAAATAATAATAATAATAATAATAATATTAATAATAATAATAATAATAATAATAATAATAATAATAATAATAATAATAATAATAGTAATAATGATAATAATAATAATAATAATAA
>JAXCGZ010004300.1:47500-50000 GCA_037179515.1 Halocaridina rubra
GGTATTGTGATCTGGCGTCCCCAGAACGTGCCCTTGAAGGTCAGACTCTGCTCCCGGAAATCGGAGAACTGTTCCTGTGCCTTCAGAAGGGCGTCTTGTTCCTCGAAGAATCTTGATAGTAGTGGTAGATATATCTTGCACTGTAAAGCTTCATAATTCTTTATATTGGGGACAGATGGCAAGTAATGCCCTACCCAAGGGTGGATACGTCGTAAGACTGCTACTCTGGTATGTTGGTGATATTCCTCAAGTGCCACTTCAACGATGTTCTTGATCTTCAGTCGTTGGGAAAACATAGCCTCATTTTCTAAATGGAGGGCTACGAGGAAGACAATGAGGATACAAGTTCCATAGAGGAACAGTTTCCCCAAGGGCGCCTTCATGTTGACTGTTGGTGGCGGTGGGTGAGGAATCTGCTTCTGGTTGCTTGCTAATTTTTCTACGGGCGCCTTCGTTTAACTGCTGCTGGTGATGGGTGAGGAGTAGTCTTCTGGTTGCTTGCTGGACTGGAGCGATGATGGAGACGTCTGACTTCTGCGAAAGCTGGAGCTATAATGAGGAATTTATGTTGTTGTTGTTGTTTGTTGTTTGAGGTTAAAGCCAACCTTGTGTTGGCACGGGCCCTTGTTCAAAGAACGGCCCGTAGGTTAGAGGTTATACCTCTTGGTTTGTTTTATCACCTTGGTGGTTCGAAAGTTTCCAAGGTGGTGAGATGTGTGTCTATGTTGTCAAGTATTTCCTTAACAATTTTCGCTGCATGAACTGTCGCATTGGTGTGTTGTGGTTCCATGTTTAATCCGTTCCTTAAGCTGTTTGTCTTTGGACATTCTAAAAGATAATGCAGCAGGGCCTTATCAGTTATCATTTGACAGTGTGCACACTCTTTTCTGGGGTTCTCAATGATTTCCCAGCAGCATTTGTAGCCTAGCCTGAGTCTAGCTATCATGACAGCCAGACTCCTTGGGGTGTATTTGGATACCGGTGAAGGCTCTAGCTTTGTTGCTTCCCTGTACCACGTGGCAGAGTAGGAGCTTCTGTTGACCCAGTAGTTGTGGTTTTCCTGCTTTGATCTCTGTAGTGCCTGCTTGGTTTTTGGTTTGTATTGTTGAAGACTGGGTTGTATAGATTGCTGTATGCTGTGGCATAAGACGGCATCCTTGGCAAGTTGATCAGCCTTGTCATTTCCAGGGATGTTGATATGGCTGGGTATCCAGTTGATGGTTACCGGTCTTCCTTGTTCTTGATGTTGCACTAGCAGTGTTTGGACCGTGCTGATTAGGTTGATGTTTTCTTTGAACTTCTGCTGCTGTAGTGCTTGGACAGAGGAGAGTGAGTCGGTGTGTATCGTAACAGGTCCTTGTCCTTTTTCAATTGAGTTGTGCAGAGCCATTTTGATGGCATATAACTCAGTTTGCAGAGTGGAGCAGGAGTCTGAAAGTCTCCAGGAGGCTGTAAAACTCTCCGAGTAGACTGCCGCTCCAGTTGCAGGGATACCAGCATTGACAGTACCATCTGTGTAATAGGA
The DNA here is from genome assembly GCA_037179515.1 of Halocaridina rubra. Classification (NCBI taxonomy): domain Eukaryota; kingdom Metazoa; phylum Arthropoda; class Malacostraca; order Decapoda; family Atyidae; genus Halocaridina; species Halocaridina rubra. Next base: position 49,026 of record JAXCGZ010004300.1, read on the forward strand.
GACGCCTTCTTCTTGGTTGGTTTCAGCGATGGCAGCTAGAGCTGCTTCATGCAGTTGTATCTTTGAACAGGCTTTCTTACTATCAGGAAGACTAGTGGTGTTGAATTTTGCAGGGTGTGCTCTCCATGGGACTAGCGGCTTGTAGTTGGTGCAGGGCTTGTCTAAGTTTATTCTTGTCAGTTCAGATGCCATGTTGCATTTGTGAATACTTTTTAGAAGGTGGCCGGCATAGCTGTTTGGGATGGGGAGGTCAGGATGTTTGTTGAGGGCATCTTTCAGCCTTGTTTGCGTGTGGGATTTCCTTTCGGATAGCAGAGCCTTTGTTATGGAGTTTGTGTTGGAAACGTTTATCCAGCTAATTAAGGGAGGTAGATTTGTTTCCATTTGTAGGTTGCATATCCTGGTCCACATAGGAGCCCCCAGCATGTAACGCATGGCGTTGTTCTGGATCACTTCAATGGTGGAGATTTGTTGTGCATTGAGGTTGGCTAGGGTTGGGGCGCTGTAGGTAATCAGGGATCTAATGGTGGCTGTATAAAATTTCCTTAGGACCTGAATACCTGCTCCTTCTTGGAGAGATGTCATATATCTCATAGGGGTTAGTCTGCTGTGAGCTCTTTCTCTGAGATATGTGATCTGAGGTTTGAAGGTGAGATGCCTGTCTATGTAAACTCCTAGATACATGAATGTATCCACCCACTCTATGTTTCCATTGTCTAGGGTGATCGGGGCTAGTGGTACTGTAGTTTTTACAGCCATAGCTTTTGTTTTGTTTCCGTTGATTTTGAGCCCCAGCTCCTTGCTTTTCTGATGGAATAGGTTTACTGCTTTTTGAGCGCTGGCTAATCTATTGCCTCCTCTGCTGATGAAGACTACATCGTCGGCATAGATGAAGATGTCTACTCCTTGGGGTAGTTGAAGTTGAAAGAAGTTCTCCATCAGTACATTGAAAAGCAGTGGACTGAGGATGCCTCC
>JAXCGZ010004300.1:55000-59554 GCA_037179515.1 Halocaridina rubra
ACGGTTCGTCGAACGCGGTTCGGCAGACAAGTGTTTGAAGTGATGTTCGAACGTGTGAACGGGGTATTTGGTTGTCGAACTCGGAACGTATTTGACAACCAAATACCCCATTCACACGTTCGAACATCACTTCAAACACTTGTCTGTCGAACCGCGTTCGACGAACCGTTTGACCGTGTAAACCCCCCTTAAGGGAAATTGTTAAAAATTGACGTTAAGTATATGAAGCAATAGAATGGGTTGAAAAGTGGCATTATGGAGAAGTGGCACTTTCAAAACTTCTTGAAAGCTCTTACAAGCACGAAAATAAGAGGCAGTGTTGAAATGTGAGCCTTGTGAGGAGGTGGAACTTAAAAATATTCTTGAAATCTCTTACAAGTACGAAAATAAGAGAAAGTTTTTGAAAGTGATGTATTGATACTAGTGGAATTTCTAAAATCCTTGCGTGTAATGCCGCTTTTCACATCAAAGTGGCACGTCACACGGGGCCACGTGGCACGGAAGTTGAAAACGAACATCCGGAAATATATGAAACCTTTCACACATAAGTGGCGTGACACGTCCCATGTTCCACGCCACTTCTGTGTGAAAGGTTTCATATATTTCCGGATGTTCGTTTTCAACTGGCGTGCCACGTGGCATGCCACGTGCGACGTGCCACTTTGGTGTGAAAGCGGCCTAAGTGCATGAAATGAGAGAAAGTGTTGAAAATTACTGTCACTGGAAGGTGAAACTTTCCAAAATCTTAAAAGCTTTTATGAGTACGATAGACAAGGGAAATTTTTGAAAATTGATGTCTTGACGTAAATGGATTTTCAATATCTTTGTTTCAAATGTGTAAACGTAGAAAAAGGATTGAAAATTAGCTTTGAGAGAAGATAAAGCTTTTGAAATATTTTAAAAGCTTTACAAGTGTGGAGAGAAAAGGAACTTTTGAAAAGTGATGTTTGGGTATAGGTGGAATTTAAATAAAATTGTAAATTGCTATAATGATATTGAAAATATCAAAATTCTTTACAGCTCTAATGAAAAACAAGAGGAGGTTCTGATATCTACAGAATTTTCAAAATCTGCAAAGGTTCTCACGATATACGAGAACCAGGAATGTGTTGAAAATTGGTAACGTGAGAATTGAAAAAGTTGCAATATCTTTGAAAATTCTTATGGGTATGTAAAACAAAAAGGCGCTTTGAAAATTTACCAAATGACAGTCTTAGGATTTTCAAAACAATGTGTTGAAAATTAGCATTATGATAATTGCCCAAAATGTCCAATATCTTTAGAAGCTCTTATGGAAATGTAAACAAAAGGGAGCTTTGAAAATTTGCCAAATGATCGTTGTTCAATTTTCAAGATCCTTGAAAGCCATTCTGCGTACATAAAGCAAAAAGAATTATTGAAATTGTTGAAATCTGTAGAATAATTTCCAAAGACATTGAGAGTAATCAGGAATATATCATGCAAATAGTAGTGTTGAAAGCTATAGAAAGAATTTTCAAAAACTTTGAAAGTAATTTGAAATACATAAGATAAAAAAAAGTTTTGAAAACTGTAGGATATTTTTCAATACTCTGAAAAGTATTAAGAATGCATATAAAAGAGGTGTTGAAAACTGCATAAAGTTTTCTCAAAAACCTTTGAAAACCCTTTTGGACAGGAGTTAATGAAAATTTATTTGCAATAGTAATTGTTTGAGGACCGCGGTAGAGCAGTGGTTAGAGCACTCGGCTGGTAGTGACAAACGCAAGTTTGAATTCACCATGGAGCGTTAAGAAGGGTAAGCAGATTCAATTCCCCCACTCCGGCATGTCTGACTTTTCCCCATGCTATTGGAGATTAATAAAGACATATAAAAACGGTAAAAACAATTATAAATTAAAACCTGTTTATAGCTCCGTCGGAAAAAATAAAACACACACAAACACACACACGCACACACACACACACATACGCACACACACGCACACACACACACACATGGAACGCTTAAAATTGATGTTTTGACTTGTGTGTACAACACGTTTATAAGAATAACGATAAATATGACAAAATAAACATTAGTGAATACATTAATAATAAAAATAATATGTATTTGTTCAATATTTTTAAGCAAAGACAAGCTGCTACCCACGTCCTGCTCATATGTAAAACATGTGTGAGTTATTTTATTACTGATATTACTTATGGGCTTGTACGTATGAAAAAAAAATCATCATTGTAATATAGGAGGAGATTCTCTCTATCTCTCTCTCTCTCTCTCTCTCTATATATATATATATATATATATATATATATATATATATATATATATATATATATATATATATATGTATATATATATATATATATATATATATATATATATATATATATATATATATATATATATATATATATCTGATGAAAAGCCATTAACAAGATAAAAAATCTTTTATCATAAATATACTAAGGTAGAGATTCTCTCTCTCTCTCTCTCTCTCTCTCTCTCTCTCTCTCTCTCTCTCTCTCTCTCTCTCTCTCTCTCTCTCTCTCTCTCTCTCTCTCTCTCTCTTTCAAGTAACGAGCCTTATTTCAAATAAAAAAAATTCTAGTATAGTAAATATGCTATAGGAGCAGACTCTCTCTCTCTCTCTCTCTCTCTCTCTCTCTCTCTCTCTCTCTCTCTCTCTCTCTCTCTCTCTCTCTCTCTCTCTCTTTGCCAAGAAGCCATTAACAAAGCAAACGGCAAAGAGAATTGATTCTAGATAAGAACATTTTATTTGTTTGGTATCTACGTATTTGATTCCGAGTGTGTGTGTGTGTGTGTGTGTGTGTGTGTGTGTGTGTGTGTGTGTGTGTGTGTGTGTGTGTGTGTGTGTGTGTGTGTGTGTCTGATGTAGGGTGGTGTGGTGTGTGCATATACCTATGGAAAGGATTTAAACTGTTTATAGCTGTAAATCAATGAAAAACAATATTTTCGTCAAAGTAAAATATCAATTAGACTGCAGATGCAGGTAAACTAAAACGCATAAACAAATATATAGAAACACAAGTGAATGAATGAGTAAATAAATAAATAAACAAAGAAATATATAAATGAATAAATAAATAAATAAATAAATAAAATATCTCATTAAAATAGTCGAAATAGCAAGAGATTTCTAGGGATTAAAGCCAAGCTCAGTCGTAATTAACAGAAATACAAACTATGTCCTACAAGATAGATGCCTCTAAGAGAGAAGGAATATATATATATATATATATATATATATATATATATATATATATATATATATATATATATATATATATATATATATACGGATTTGAACTGAATGTGACAAATAAGCCACGAGAGAGAGAGAGAGAGAGAGAGAGAGAGAGAGAGAGAGAGAGAGAGAGAGAGAGGAGAGAGAGAGAGAGAGAGAGAGAGAGAGAGAGAGAGAGAGAGTATAATGAATATATACAATCAAGTGAGTGCGTTCATTCCCTAGCCCAGAAGTTAGCTGAGAGGTTTCTCTTTTCTTCAGTACCTACGGTGGTATAGTTGGTGGTGCTTTATGCATACAGATGGATTGTCAGATGAGTTGTAGGTTCGAATCCTGATCAGTGGCTTAAATATTTCGCATTTAGTAGTAGATTTTCAAGCACTGGGTCAAAAGTTATCTTCGTTACGCAGACTAAGACTTTAAATGGTACGGAAAAGTGTTCTTTGTTGTTTAAAAATAGGGATCCTTACCTCGAGCAAAAAGAAGCTAAGAGGAGTAACCGAGGTATGTTTGGCTTCTGGTGAACGTGTGCTATGACTCGACCACCACCCCTATTGTATATCTATGTACGTATCAAGTTTTTTATATATATTTTACATGGCTGTTAGGACCAAGAGGGACATGTAGATTTAAGTACGAATAAATTACTAAGAAAATTTTATCCTAAATATTAATGGTCGCTGCAACCAGAGAAACAAGTGTCCACTTAAAGATCTTTTAATATCAAAAGTCATTCTTCTTCATCTATGGAAATCGCGGGGACGCAGTGGTTAGAGCACTGCGAGACATTAGGAAGGGCATCCAGAATAAATTCCCCAGCTCCAACCTGCCTGTGTCCATCCCCATTCAATAATCCCCATTCATAATGACATGAAAATGAGAGCAAAACAAAAATCAAAACAAACAATATTTTTCTTCGTTAAGTGAAGTTTTTCCATTGTTGAAATAGGGCTGCTGATTTTTAACAACCTCTTAAATATATATATATATATATATATATATATATATATATATATATATATATATATATATATATATATATATATATATATATATATATATATATATAACGTAACGTATGAGAGCATAACAAAATTAATGATTATATTTCCCTCTAGACAATTCAAACTTTTTCAAGAGTAAATCTTTGAGTTTTATTTATTAATTATTTATTTATTATTTATTATCTATAGTTATTATCTTATTTAATTATCTATTTATCCATTTATATATTTATTCATTTATTTATTTATTTATTTATTTATTTATTTATTTATTTATTTGCAAACGTTGTTTCAAAGGTCAT
>JAXCGZ010004301.1:7500-27500 GCA_037179515.1 Halocaridina rubra
TTAGGGCCACTTTGTTCCTTTATAGGTAAATGACCTACCAGAGTCTGTAAATTCATTCATGAATATGTTTGCAGATGATGCAAAGATTGTGAAGAAAGTAGGAAACGTGAACAGTGGTAGAGAACTTCAGGAAGATCTAAATAGTCTGCACGAGTGGTCAGAAAAGTGGCTAATGAAAATCAGTACTTCAAAATGTAAGGTAATGAGAATAGGTACAAGTGCAAGAAGGCACAAGCTGGACTACTCGGTGGCTGGAGTACAACGTCAAGAGACAGAAAATAAGAGAGATCTAGGAGTAAACATACTGGCAGATGTGTCTCCAGAAATACATATAAATGGCATAGTAAGGGCAGCATATGCCTTCTTATCAAATGTAACAGTAGCCTTCAGCACATGGACAAGGAAATGTTCAGAAATATTTATGTAACCTATGTGAGGACAAAACTCGAATATGCAGCCCCCTTTTGGAATCCGCACTTGAAAAAACACATAGCTAAACTTGAAAAAGTTCAAAGACATGCCACGAAACTGGTGCCAGAAGTACGTAATCTCAGTTATGATGAGAGGCTGAGGGAATTAGACTTACCATCACTCGAAGGTAGAAGATTGAAGGTGGATATGGTGACAGTCTTTAAATTTCTTCATGGTTATGATAGAGTGGATAGGGATCGATATTTTGATATGGCTGGCTCTAGAACTAGAGGTCATAGTTTGAAGCTTCGTAAGAAAACTTCTTTGCAGGATGTAAGGAAATACTTTTTCAGTGTAAGAGTAGTTGATAATTGGAATTCGCTAAGCGAGGAGGTAGTTAATGCTATCTCAATCCATAGTTTTAAGGACAGATATGATAAGTATCATTAAGTAGAAAATGGAACCGATGAGGAGACGGGAAGATACGAGCTTTGGGCTCTTTCCCGTAAAGACAATTAGGTAACCACACTTAGGTAATCACACACACACACACACACACACACACACACACACACACACACACACACACACACACACACACACACACACAGGAGAGATCTAGGAGTAAACATACTGGCAGATTTGTCTCCAGAAATACATATAAATGGCATAGTAAGGGCAGCATATGCATTCTTATCAAATGTAAGGGTAGCCTTCAGGCACATGGACAAGGAAATGTTCAGAAATATTTATGTAACCTATGTGAGGCCAAAACTCGAATATGCAGCCCCCCTTTGGAATCTGCACTTGAAAAAGCACATAGCTAAGCTTGAAAAAGTTCAAAGACATGCCACGAAACTGGTGCCAGAAATACGCAATCTCAGTTATGATGAGAGGCTGAGGGAATTAGACTTACCATCACTCGAAGCTAGAAGAGTGAGGGGGGATATGGTGACAGTCTTTAAATTCCTTCATGGTTATGATAGAGTGGATAGGGATCGATATTTTGATATGGCTGGCTCTAGAACTAGAGGTCATAGTTTGAAGCTTGGTAAGAAAACTTCTTCGCAGGATGTAAGGAAATACTTTTTCAGTGTAAGAGTAGTTGATAATTGGAATTGGCTAAGCGAGGAGGTAGTTAATGCTATCTCAATCCATAGTTTTAAGGACAGGTATGATAAGTATGACTAAGTATAAAATGGAACCGATGAGGAGACGGGAAGATACGAGCTTTGGGGTCTTTCCCGTAAACACAATTAGGTAATCACAATTAGGTAATCACACACACACAAACATCATCCTTTCAGCCACAGAGGTATGCAAAGCGCTGATGGAGTTAGATGTCCATAAAGCTGCAGGTTCTGATGATATTTCCCCTTATGAACTCAAGAAATGCACTAATCAAATATCAGCGGCACTAAGTATCATATTCAAAAAGTCGCTGGAGGCAGGGGATATTCCAAGATGCTGGAAACAAGCGAACGAGATACCTATCTTCAAAAAGGGAAGGAGGGATACGGCTCTGAACAATAGACCAGTTTCCTTGACCAGTATAGTTTGCAAGGTTATGGGAAAATTACTAAGAAAACATATCTTTCTTCATTTGGTCCTGCAACTCTTAGTCAGTGAGACAACTTGGCTTCAGAGAAGGTAGATCAACAGTAACAAACTTATTAGAATATTATGATGAGGTAAGCCGATTCTAATAGGAAAGAGAAGGCTGGGCAGATTGCATATTCCTAGACTTCCAGAAAGCTTTCGACACGGTCCCACACTTGAAACTTATTAAGAAGCTGCAAGCAATAGCAAAAATAGGCGTAAATATCTTGGGATGGATAAAAAAAGCATGCTTAGAAGGAAGGGAACAGAGGGTTAGAGTAAAACACTCAGTGTCTGAATGGAGAAGAGTTAGCAGTGGAGTTCCACGTGGGTTCAATTTCAGAGCCACTTTTGTTCCTTTTCTGTGGAAATGACCCACCAGAGCGTAAATTCTTTCATGAATATATTTGCAGATGCTGCAAAGATTGTGAAAAAAAAGTAAGAAACGTGAACAATAGTAGAGAACTACAGGAAGATCTAAATAGTCTGCATGAGTGGTTAGGAAAGTGGCTAATGAAATTCAATACTTAATAATGAAAGTAAATGAGAACGGGTACAAGTGCAAGAAGGCCCAAGATTGACTACTCGGTGGCAGGAGTACAACTTCAAGAGACAGAGAATGAGAGAGATCTAGGAGTAACATACTGGCCAATTTGTCTCCAGAAATACATATAGATGGCATAGTAAGGGCAAGATATCCTTTCTTAGCAAATGTAAGGGTAGACTTCAGGCTCAAGGGCAAAGATATGTTTAGAAATACATGTGTAACCTATGTTAGGCCAAAGCTTGAATATGCAGCCCCTTTTGAAATCCGCACTAGAAAAAGAACTTAGTTAAGCTTAAAAAAATTCAAAGACATGCCACGAAACTGGTGCCAGAAACACGCAATCTCAGTTATGATGAGAGGCTGAGGGAATTATGCTTACCATCACTCGACGCTGGAAGATAGAAGGGGGGATATGGTGACGGTTTTTAAATTCCTTCATGATTATGACAGAGTGGATAGGGATCGATATTTTGATATGGCTGTCACTAGAACTAGAGGTCATAGTTTGAAGCTTCGTAAGAAAACTTCATTACAGATTGTAAGGAAGTACTTTTTCAGTGTAAGAGTAGCTGGTAATTGGAAGGCGCTAAGCGAGGAGGTAGATAATCCTAACTCACTCCATAGTTATATGGACAAGTATGATTAGTATCAATAAGTACAAAATGGAGCCGACCAGGAAGCGGGAAGTTACGAGCTTGGGGACATACACACACACACACACACACACACACACACACACACACACACACACACACACACACACACACACCTATGTGAGGCCAAAACTCGAATATGCAGCCCCCTTTTGGAATCCGCACTTGAAAAAGCACATAGCTAAGCTTGAAAAAGTTCAGAGACATGCCACGAAACTGGTGCCAGATATACGCAATCTCAGTTATGATGAGAGGCTGAGGGAATTAGACTTACCATCACTCGAAGCTAGAAGAGTGAGGGGGGATATGGTGTCAGTCTTTAAATTCCTTCATGGTTATGATAGAGTGGATAGGGATCGATATTTTGATATGGCTGTCACTAGAACTAGAGGTCATAGTTTGAAGCTTGGTAAGAAAACTTCTTTGCAGGATGTAAGGAAATACTTTTTCAGTGTGAGAGTAGTTGATAATTGGAATTCGCTAAGCGAGGAGGTAGTTAATGCTATCTCAATCCATAGTTTTAAGGACAGGTATGATAAGTATGACTAAGTATAAAATGGAACCGATGAGGAGACGGGAAGATACGAGCTTTGGGCTCTTTCCCGAAAGCACAATTAGGTAATCACAATTAGGTAATCACACACACACACACACACACACACACACACACACACACACCCACACACACACACACAAATAAAGCTACAGGTCCTGATGACATATCCCCTCATGTGCTTAAAAAATGCGCAAACACAATATCAGTCCACTAAGTATCATATTTAAGGAGTCACTGGAGTCGGGGGAGATTCCAAGATGCTGGAAACAAGCAAATGTGATACCTATCTTCAAAAAGGGAAGGAGGGATACGGCTCTGAACTATAGACCAGTTTCCTTGACCAGCATAGTTTGCAAAGTTATGGAGAAACTACTAAGGAAACATATCTCTCTTCACTTGGAATTCTTCAACTTTTTGTCAGTGAGGCAACATGGCTTCAGAGAAGGTATATCAACAGTAACAAACTTATTAGAATTTTATGATGAGGTAAGCCAAATCTTACAGGAAAGAGAGGGCTGGGCAGATTGCATATTCCTAGACTTCCAGAAAGCGTTTGACACTGTTCCACATGAGAGACTTATTAGGAAGCTGCAATCAATGGCTAGAATAGGTGGAAATGTTTTGGAATGGATAAAAACTTAGAAGGAAGGGAACAGAGGGTTAGAGTAAGACACTCAGTGTCTGAATGGAGAAGAGTTAGTAGTGGAGTTCCACAGGGTTCAGTTTTAGGGCCACTTTTGTTCCTTGTATATGTAAATGACCTACCAGAGTCTGTAAATTCATTCATGAATATGTTTGCAAATGATGCAAAGATTGTGAAGAAAGTAAAAAACGAGAACAATGATAGAGAACTTCAGGAGGATCTAAATAATCTGAATGAGTGGTCAGAAAAGTGGCTAATGAAATTCAATACTTCAAAATGTAAGGTAATGAGAATGGGTACAAGTGCAAGAAGGCCCAAGCTTGACTACTCGGTGGCTGGAGTACAACTTCAAGAGACAGAAAATGAGAGAGATCTAGGAGTAAACATACTGGCAGATTTGTCTCCAGAAATACATATAAATGGCATAGTAAGGGCAGCATATGCATTCTTATCAAATGTAAGGGTAGCCTTCAGGCACATGGACAAGGAAATGTTCAAAAATATTTATGTAACCTATGTGAGGCCAAAACTCGAATATGCAGCCCCCTTTTGGAATCCGCACTTGAAAAAGCACATAGCTAAGCTTGAAAAAGTTCAAAGACATGCCACGAAACTGGTGCCAGAAATACGTAATCTCAGTTATGATGAGAGGCTGAGGGAATTAGACTTGCCATCACTCGAAGCTAGAAGAGTGAGGGGGGATATGGTGACAGTCTTCAAATTCCCTCATGGTTATGATAGAGTGGATAGGGATCGATATTTTGATATGGCTGGCTCTAGAACTAGAGGTCATAGTTTGAAGCTTCGTAAGAAAACTTCTTTGCAGGATGTAAGGAAATACTTTTTCAGTGTAAGAGTAGTTGATAATTGGAATTGGCTAAGCGAGGAGGTAGTTAATGCTATCTCAATCCATAGCTTTAAGGACAGGTATGATAAGTATGACTAAGTATAAAATGGAACCGATGAGGAGACGGGAGGATACGAGCTTTGGGCTCTTTCCCGTAAACACAATTAGGTAATCACATACATATACACACACACACACACACACACACAACTAGAATCTAGAATTTCTAAACAAGAAGATAAAAACAAATAGCTAAATGACAACCTAAAGGAATTAGATGTTAGTTCACTGCTATCTTCTGAGAGAGACGAGATTGCTGCTTGGAATGTTCAGATTAAGGAAAACATTGAACAGTTCAGAAAAGAGTTCCAGGAGCTGAATATGGAAAATGATGCCATGAAAACGTCCTTTGCTGATGCACTAAAGGGGAATGTGGCAGTAAAAGAGGCTGTAAAGGTGGTGGCACTGGAAAACATACAAACAGTTGACTATAAAGAGACAGTAATCGAAAAAATGAAAGACGTTGTGATGGAAAGGGCAAACCCACTCATCAGACAGGCACTTGATAAGGAGAAGACAGTGGTAATCTCAGGCATAAGTGAATCCCAGGAGCCAACATGGCAGGGGAGACTTGAAGAAAATAAAGCTAGGGTTGTAGACCTGATAAGAAAGCTTGGAGTAGTATGTGGTCCTGAGGATATTGTAAACATACACCAACTAGGTAAATATTCGAGGGAAGGAAAGCCGAGACCAACAAAAGTAACCTTTGAGAGAGGGGAGACATGTAGGGAAATATTGTTGAGAAAAAAAAGTCTAAAAGACCTTCAAGAATGCAAAGAAGTGTTCATTAGACGATACAGAACACAGGAAGAGATGGGAAAGATCAAAAACTTGTTGCAAGAGGCAAGAAGGTTAAATGATGAAAGAAATGAAGAAGAGAAGAAAAATTTTCGTTACGGAATACTTCCAGACAAAGGGGAGATAAAGAAGATAATGACAGAAGATCAGGGGATGGGGCCTCATTAAGATTGTTATACACAAATGCTGATGGATTAGCTGGTAAGGCAGTAGAATTAAAAGATAGGATTCACAACAGTAAGGCAGATATAGTAGCAATTACAGAGACTAAGTTGAGTGAGGACATAAACAGTGTCACAGTTTTTCCTAAGGGCTTCAGAATACTAAGGGTCGAAAGATCTGAGAGGACTGGTGGAGGGATAGCACTGCTCATAAGTGAGAGGATTCAAGTTGAAGAGATAAACTTGGCTATAGAAAGTGAGTTCAGGGAATTTCTTGTTGCTCGCATAAATACTGGGTCAGAGAGCATTATAATAACTGTTGTATACAACCCACCAAGGAACCAAAATAGGCTTGAAATTTATGAGGAAAGTCATATAGGTATGATTGAAGTCATAAACTCAGTTGTTAACATGGCGCGGGAGAAAAAATGTAGGATTTTGATTATGGGAGACTTTAATCATAAAGAGATAGATTGGATAAATCTTGACCCACACAGTGGTGAGGACTCCTTTGGGGCAAGATTCCTAGATTGCGTACAAGGGAATTTCCTACACCAACATGTAATGGAACCAACAAGAGCCAGGGGTGGGGATGAGCCATCACTACTTGATCTGGTGTTCACAGATAATGTGTTGGATATTGAAAATATTGAGTATGAACCACCAATTGGAAAGAGTGACCACTGTGTGTTGTTGATGGAGTATATCATTGAAGACATTCTTCCTGAGAGTAGAGGCACTGAGGACATGAGGAGGAACTATCAGAAAGGAGATTACATCAAAATGAATGAGCTTTTTGCAGTTATTGACTGGAGAACCTTATTTTACAACAAATCTGTACAAGAAATGTATGACATCTTTTGTGAGAAATATGGGAAGATAGTAGATTGCTGCATACCTGTCACCAAAGTAGGTGTAATTCATGCCAGAGAGAAATGGTTCGATAATGGGTGTAAAAGAGCTAAGGAGTGGAGAGACAAATGCTGGAAAAGGTATAGGAGGAGAAAAAACATAAATGCCTGGCAAACCTACAAAAGAGCAAGAAATGACTACCTAAGTAAAAGGAGAGAGGCAGAGAAAGATTATGAGAGGGACATCACCAGGAAGGCTAAAGAAAATCCCAAGCTTTTCCACAGCTTTATCAGAGAAAAACTGAAGGTAAAAGAACAGGTTTTAAGGCTAAAGAGAGCGGATGGAAGCATCACTGAGACGGACGAAGAGATCTGCAAAGAATTGAACAAGGAGTTTCAGTCAGTATTTACAGTAGAAAATACCCCACCCTCTCAGATTGCAGTGATAGAAGCTCAAGGGCCGGTATTAGAGAACATCAACCTTACAGCCACAGAGGTATGCAAAGCGCTGATGGATTTAGATGTTCATAAAGCTACAGGTCCTGATGACATATCCCCTCATGTGCTTAAAAAATGCACAAGCACAATATCAGTGGCACTAAGTATCATATTTAAGGAGTCATTGGAGTCGGGGGAGATTCCAAGATGCTGGAAACAAGCAAATGTGATACCTATCTTCAAAAAGGGAAGGAGGGATACGGCTCTGAACTATAGACCAGTTTCCTTGACCAGCATAGTTTGCAAAGTTATGGAGAAACTACTAAGGAAACATATCTCTCTTCACTTGGAATCCTTCAACTTTTTGTCAGTGAGGCAACATGGCTTCAGAGAAGGAAGATCAACAGTAACAAACTTATTAGAATTTTATGATGAGGTAAGCCAAATCTTACAGGAAAGAGAGGGCTGGGCAGATTGCATATTCCTAGACTTCCAGAAAGCGTTTGACACTGTTCCACATGGGAGACTTATTAGGAAGCTGCAATCAATGGCTAGAATAGGTGGAAATGTCTTGGAATGGATAAAAACTTACTTAGAAGGAAGGGAACAGAGGGTTAGAGTAAGACACTCAGTGTCTGAATGGAGAAGAGTTAGTAGTGGAGTTCCACAGGGTTCAGTTTTAGGGCCACTTTTGTTCCTTGTATATGTAAATGACCTACCAGAGTCTGTAAATTCATTCATGAATATGTTTGCAGATGATGCAAAGATTGTGAAGAAAGTAAAAAACGAGAACAATGGTAGAGAACTTCAGGAGGATCTAAATAATCTGCATGAGTGGTCAGAAAAGTGGCTAATGAAATTCAATACCTCAAAATGTAAGGTAATGAGAATGGGTACAAGTGCAAGAAGGCCCAAGCTTGACTACTCGGTGGCTGGAGTACAACTTCAGGAGACAGAAAATGAGAGAGATCTAGGAGTAAACTTATTGGCAGATTTGTCTCCAGAAATACATATAAATAGCGTAGTAAGGGCAGCATATGCATTCTTATCAAATGTAAGGGTAGCCTTCAGGCACATGGACAAGGAAATGTTCAGAAATATTTATGTAACCTATGTGAGGCCAAAACTCGAATATGCAGCCCCCTTTTGGAATCCGCACTTGAAAAAGCACATAGCTAAGCTTGAAAAAGTTCAAAGACATGCCACGAAACTGGTGCCAGAAATACGCAATCTCGGTTATGATGAGAGGCTGAGGGAATTAGACTTGCCATCACTCGAAGCTAGAAGAGTAAGGGGGGATATGGTGACAGTCTTTAAATTCCTTCATGGTTATGATAGAGTGGATAGGGATCGATATTTCGATATGGCTGGCTCTAGAACTAGAGGTCATAGTTTGAAGCTTCGGAAGAAAACTTGTTTGCAGGATGTAAGGAAATACTTTTTCAGTGTAAGAGTAGTTGATAATTGGAATTCGCTAAGCGAGGAGGTAGTTAATGCTACCTCAATCCATAGTTTTAAGGACAGGTATGATAAGTATCACTAAGTCTAAGAATGGAACTGATCAGGAGACGGGAAGATACGAGCTTTGGGCTCTTTCCCGTAAACACAATTAGGTAATCACAATTAGGTAATCACACACACACACACACACACACACACATATATATATATATATATATATATATATATATATATATATATATATATATATATATATATATATATATATATATATATATATATATATATATATATATATATATATATATATATATATATATATATATATATATATATGAATTACAGTGTAAAGAGGATCATCCATTTCCATACCAAAGTTTTTTTTATAATAGTTACCATTAAATCCAAGTTTACAATCATTGATACACCATTCAGCTAATGCAATAATATGATGTATGTATAAGGGCAATTCATGATCGACAAGAATTGATGATCAAGGTAACTGATCATAATGCTATAATTAGGCTTGAAACAGGAATATGTTTCGTTTTCTTTAAATACAATTTGCACATTTAAAGAAAACGATTGTAGATTTATGATACACTTAAGAAGAAGAAGAAGAAGAAGAAGAAGAAGAAGAAGAAGAAGAAGAAGAAGAAGAAGAAGAAGAAGAAGAAGAAGAAGAAGAAGAAGAAGAAGAAGAAGAAGAAGAAGAAGAAAAAGATAGATGCGTGATTACCTAATTGTGATTACCTAATTGTGTTTACGGGAAAGAGCCCAAAGCTCGTATCTTCCCGTCTCCTGATCGGTTCCATTTTTAGACTTAGTGATACTTATCATACCTGTCCTTTAAACTATAGATTGAGATAGCATTTACTACCTCCTCGCTTAGCGAATTCCAATTATCAACTACTCTTACACTGAAAAAGTATTTCCTTACATCCTGCAAACAAGTTTTCTTACCAAGCTTCAAACTATGACCTCTAGTTCTAGAGCCAGCCATATCGAAATATCGATCCCTATCCACTCTATCAGAACCATGAAGGAATTTAAAGACTGTCACCATATCCCCCCTTACTCTTCTAGCTTCGAGTGATGGCAAGTCTAATTCCCTCAGCCTCTCATCATGACCGAGATTGCGTATTTCTGCCACCAGTTTCGTGGCATGTCTTTGAACTTTTTCAAGCTTAGCTATGTGCTTTTTCAAGTGCGGATTCCAAAAGGGGGCTGCATATTCGAGTTTTGGCCTCACATAGGTTACATAAATATTTCTGAACATTTCCTTGTCCATGTGCCTGAAGGCTACCCTTACATTTGATAAGAATGCATATGCTGCCCTTACTACGCCATTTATGTGTATTTCTGGAGACAAATCTGCCAGTATGTTTACTCCTAGATCTCTCTCATTTTCTGTCTCTTGAAGTTGTAGTCCAGCCACCGAGTAGTCAAGCTTGGGCCTTCTTGCACTTGTACCCATTCTCATTACCTTACATTTTGAGGCATTGAATTTCATTAGCCACTTTTCTGACCACTCATGCAGATTATTTAGATCCTCCTGAAGTTCTCTACCATTGTTCTCGTTTTTTACTTTCTTCACAATCTTTGCATCATCTGCAAACATATTCATGAATGAATTTACAGACTCTGGTAGGTCATTTACATATACAAGGAACAAAAGTGGCCCTAAAACTGAACCCTGTGGAACTCCACTACTAACTCTTCTCCATTCAGACACTGAGTGTCTTACTCTAACCCTCTGTTCCCTTCCTTCTAAGTAAGTTTTTATCCATTCCAAGACATTTCCACCTATTCTAGCCATTGATTGCAGCTTCCTAATAAGTCTCCCATGTGGAACAGTGTCAAACGCTTTCTGGAAGTCTAGGAATATGCAATCTGCCCAGCCCTCTCTTTCCTGTAAGATTTGGCTTACCTCATCATAAAATTCTAATAAGTTTGTTACTGTTGATCTTCCTTCTCTGAAGCCATGTTGCCTCACTGACAAAAAGTTGAAGGATTCCAAGTGAAGAGAGATATGTTTCCTTAGTAGTTTCTCCATAACTTTGCAAACTATGCTGGTCAAGGAAACAGGTCTATAGTTCAGAGCCGTATCCCTCCTTCCCTTTTTGAAGATAGGTATCACATTTGCTTGTTTCCAGCATCTTGGAATCTCCCCCGACTCCAGTGACTCCTTAAATATGATACTTAGTGCCACTGATATTGTGTTTGCGCATTTTTTAAGCACATGAGGGGATATGTCATCAGGACCTGTAGCTTTATGAACATCTAAATCCATCAGCGCTTTGCATACCTCTGTGGCTGTAAGGTTGATGTTCTCTAATACCGGCCCTTGAGCTTCTATCACTGCAATCTGAGGGGGTGGGGTATTTTCTACTGTAAATACTGACTGAAACTCCTTGTTCAATTCTTTGCAGATCTCTTCGTCCGTCTCAGTGATGCTTCCATCCGCTCTCTTTAGCCTTAAAACCTGTTCTTTTACCTTCAGTTTTCCTCTGATAAAGCTGTGGAAAAGCTTGGGATTTTCTTTAGCCTTCCTGGTGATGTCCCTCTCATAATCTCTCTCTGCCTCTCTCCTTTTACTTAGGTAGTCATTTCTTGCTCTTTTGTAGGTTTGCCAGGCATTTATGTTTTTTCTCCTATACCTTTTCCAGCATTTGTCTCTCCACTCCTTAGCTCTTTTACACCCATTATCGAACCATTTCTCTCTGGCATGAATTACACCTACTTTGGTGACAGGTATGCAGCAATCTACTATCTTCCCATATTTCTCACAAAAGATGTCATACATTTCTTGTACAGATTTGTTGTAAAATAAGGTTCTCCAGTCAATAACTGCAAAAAGCTCATTCATTTTGATGTAATCTCCTTTCGGATAGTTTCTCCTCATGTCCTCAGTGCCTCTACTCTCAGGAAGAATGTCTTCAGTGATATACTCCATCAACAGCACACAGTGGTCACTCTTTCCAATTGGTGGTTCATACTCAATATTTTCAATATCCAACACATTATCTGTGAACACTAGATCAAGTAGTGATGGCTCATCCCCACCCCTGGCTCTTGTTGGTTCCATTACATGTTGGTGTAGGAAATTCCCTTGTACGCAATCTAGGAATCTTGCCCCAAATGAGTCCTCACCACTGTGTGGGTCAAGATTTATCCAATCTATCTCTTTATGATTAAAGTCTCCCATAATCAAAATCCTACATTTTTTCTCCCGCGCCATGTTAACAACTGAGTTTATGACTTCAATCGTACCTATATGACTTTCCTCATAAATTTCAAGCCTATTTTGGTTCCTTGGTGGGTTGTATACAACAGTTATTATAATGCTCTCTGACCCAGTATTTATGCGAGCAACAAGAAATTCCCTGAACTCACTTTCTATAGCCAAGTTTATTTCTTCAACTTGAATCCTCTCACTTATGAGCAGTGCTATCCCTCCACCAGTCCTCTCAGATCTTTCGACCCTTAGTATTCTGAAGCCCTTAGGAAAAACTGTGACACTGTTTATGTCCTCACTCAACTTAGTCTCTGTAATTGCAACTATATCTGCCTTACTGTTGTGAATCCTATCTTTTAATTCTACTGCCTTACCAGCTAATCCATCAGCATTTGTGTATAACAATCTTAATGAGGCCCCATCCCCTGATCTACTGTCATTATCTTCTTTATCTCCCCTTTGTCTGGAAGTATTCTGTAACGAAAATTTTTCTTCTCTTCTTCATTTCTTTCATCATTTAACCTTCTTGCCTCTTGCAACAAGTTTTTGATCTTTCCCATCTCTTCCTGTGTTCTGTATCGTCTAATGAACACTTCTTTGCATTCTTGAAGGTCTTTTAGACTTTTTTTTCTCAACAATATTTCCCTACATGTCTCCCCTCTCTCAAAGGTTACTTTTGTTGGTCTCGGCTTTCCTTCCCTCGAATATTTACCTAGTTGGTGTATGTTTACAATATCCTCAGGACCACATACTACTCCAAGCTTTCTTATCAGGTCTACAACCCTAGCTTTATTTTCTTCAAGTCTCCCCTGCCATGTTGGCTCCTGGGATTCACTTATGCCTGAGATTACCACTGTCTTCTCCTTATCAAGTGCCTGTCTGATGAGTGGGTTTGCCCTTTCCATCACAACGTCTTTCATTTTTTCGATTACTGTCTCTTTATAGTCAACTGTTTGTATGTTTTCCAGTGCCACCACCTTTACAGCCTCTTTTACTGCCACATTCCCCTTTAGTGCATCAGCAAAGGACGTTTTCATGGCATCGTTTTCCATATTCAGCTCCTGGAACTCTTTTCTGAACTGTTCAATGTTTTCCTTAATCTGAACATTCCAAGCAGCAATCTCGTCTCTCTCAGAAGAGAGCAGTGAACTAACATCTAATTCCTTTAGGTTGTCATTCAGCTGTTTGTTATTATCTTCTTGTTTAGAAATTCTAGATTCTAGTTGACTCTTTTCCCCTTCCAGCTTCTTTATTCTTTTTTCTAGTTCCTTTCTCTCCTGCCCTTGTGCTTTATTTGCTTCCTCCAAAGATCTTATTTGTTCTCTGAGTGTTTCATTCTCTTTCATTTCTCCATCCATATTCCGAATTTGTGTGTGTGTGTGTGTGTGTGTGTGTGTGTGTGTGTGTGTGTGTGTGTGTGTGTGTGATTACCTAATTGTGATTACCTAATTGTGTTTACGGGAAAGAGCCCAAAGCTCGTATCTTCCCGTCTCCTCATCGGTTCCATTTTATACTTAGTCATACTTATCATACCTGTCCTTAAAACTATGGATTGAGATAGCATTAACTACCTCCTCGCTTAGCCAATTCCAATTATCAACTACTCTTACACTGAAAAAGTATTTCCTTACATCCTGCAAAGTAGTTTTCTTACGAATCTTCAAACTATGACTTCTAGTTCTAGAGCCAGCCATATCAAAATATCAATCCCTATCCACTCTATCATAACCATGAAGGAATTTAAAGACTGTCACCATATCCCCCCTCACTCTTCTAGCTTCGAGTGATGGTAAGTCTAATTCCCTCAGCCTCTTGTAGTGGCACAGTGTATTTTCTATCTTTATTTGGAGTGTTGTAGTGGTATGATATATGTCTTCTTTATTTATATATTAATGTATTTATTAATTGATATATATATATATATATATATATATATATATATATATATATATATATATATATATATATATATATATATATATATATATATATATATATATATATATATATATATATATATATATATATATATATATATATATATATATATATATATATATATATATATATATATATATATATATATATATATATATATATATATATTCACTTTATTTATTAATAATTTTGTTGTTGTTGTAAAGTGATCCCTTAATTTTGCTTCTTTTTGTCATAACGAACTGTACCTTGTTTTGGTTTTCTGTTTTTATGGCAACACTGACTCTGTACTGCCGCCTTTTTTCGTGTAGTGTGATACTTTTGGTCTGTTCATTTTCGATACATAAAAATTGCTTCATAATTATGAAAAAAAAAAAAAACTTTGTAGTTCTGTCTGACAAGATATCAAGATTACCACAATATCATTTAAGGTATTGAATTAGGCACAAGTGATCACTTTTCAAGCAACTTTATGTATCGAAAATTAACAGACCAAAAGTATCACACTACACGAAAAAGGCGGCAGTACAGAGTCAGTGTAGCCATAAAAACAAAAAACCAAAACAATGTACAGTTCGTTATGACAAAAAGAAGCAAAATTAAGGGATCACTTTACAACAACAACAAAATTATTAATAAATAAAGTGAAAATATATATATATATATATATATATATATATATATATATATATATAATATATATATATATATATATATATATATATATATATATATATATATATATATATATATATATATATATATATATATATATATATATATATATATATATATATATATATATATCAATTAATAAATACATTAATATATATCAGTGTTGCCATAAAAACAGAAAACCAAAACAATGTACAGTTCGTTATGACAAAAAGAAGCAAAATTAAGGGATCACTTTACAACAACAACAAAATTATTAATAAATAAAGTGAAAATATACATATATATCAATTAATAAATACATTAATATATAAATAAAGAAGACATATATCATACCACTACAACACTCCAAATAAAGAAAGAAAATACACTATGCCACTACACTCTCATCATAACTGAGATTGCGTATTTCTGGCACCAGTTTCGTGGCATGTCTTTGAACTTTTTCAATCTTAGCTATGTGCTTTATCAAGTGCGGATTCCAAAAGGGGGCTGCATATTCGAGTTTTGGCCTCACATAGGTTACATAAATATTTCTGAACATTTCCTTGTCCATGTGCCTGAAGGCTACCCTTACATTTGATAAGAATGCATATGCTGCCCTTACTATGCCATTTATATGTATTTCTGGAGACAAATCTGCCAGTATGTTTACTCCTAGATCTCTCTCATTTTCTGTCTCTTGAAGTTGTAGTCCAGCCACCGAGTAGTCAAGCTTGGGCCTTCTTGCACTTGTACCCATTCTCATTACCTTACATTTTGAAGTATTAAATTTCATTAGCCACTTTTCTGACCACTCATGCAGATTATTTAGATCCTCCTGAAGTTCTCTACCATTGTTCTCGTTTTTTACTTTCTTCACAATCTTTGCATTATCTGCAAACATAGTCATGAATGAATTTACAGACTCTGGTAGGTCATTTACATATACAAGGAACAAAAGTGGCCCTAAAACTGAACCCTGTGGAACTCCACTACTAACTCTTCTCCATTCAGACACTGAGTGTCTTATTCTAACCCTCTGTTCCCTTCCTTCTAAGTAAGTTTTTATCCATTCCAAAACATTTCCACCTATTCTAGCCATTGATTGCAGCTTCCTAATAAGTCTCCCATGTGGAACAGTGTCAAACGCTTTCTGGAAGTCTAGGAATATGCAATCTGCCCAGCCCTCTCTTTCCTGTAAGATTTGGCTTACCTCATCATAAAATTCTAATAAATTAGTTACTGTTGATCTACCTTCTCTGAAGCCATGTTGCCTCACTGACAAAAAGTTGAAGGATTCCAAGTGAAGAGAGATATGTTTCCTTAGTAGTTTCTCCATAACTTTGCAAACTATATTGGTCAAGGAAACTGGTCGATAATTCAGAGCCGTATCCCTCCTTCCCTTTTTGAAGATAGGTATCACATTTGCTTGTTTCCAGCATCTTGGAATCTTCCCCGACTCCAGTGACTCCTTAAATATGATACTTAGTGCCACTGATATTGTGTTTGCGCATTTTTTAAGCACATGAGGGGATATGTCATCAGGACCTATAGCTTTATGAACATCTAAATCCATCAGCGCTTTGCATACCTCTGTGGCTGTAAGGTTGATGTTCTCTAATACCGGCCCTTGAGCTTCTATCACTGCAATCTGAGGGGGTGGGGTATTTTCTACTGTAAATACTGACTGAAACTCCTTGTTCAATTCTTTGCAGATCTCTTCATCCGTCTCAGTGATGCTTCCATTCGCTCTCTTTAGCCTTAAAACCTGTTCTTTTACCTTCAGTTTTCCTCTGATAAAGCTGTGGAAAAGCTTGGGATTTTCTTTAGCCTTCCTGGTGATGTCCCTCTCATAGTCTCTCTCTGCCTCTCTCCTTTTACTTAGGTAGTCATTTCTTGCTCTTTTGTAGGTTTGCCAGGCATTTATGTTTTTTCTCCTCCTATACTTTTTCCAGCATTTGTCTCTCCACTCCTTAGCTCTTTTACACCCATTATCAAACCATTTCTCTCTGGCATGAATTACACCTACATTGGTGACAGGTATGCAGCAATCTACTATCTTCCCATATTTCTCACAAAAGATGTCATACATTTCTTGTACAGATTTGTTGTAAAATAAGGTTCTCCAGTCAATAACTGCAAAAAGCTCATTCATTTTGACGTAATCTCCTTTCGGATAGTTCCTCCTCATGTCCTCAGTGCCTCTACTCTCAGGAAGAATATCTTCAATGATATACTTCATCAACAACACACAGTGGTCACTCTTTCCAATTGGTGGTTCATACTCAATTTTTTCAATATCCAACACATTATCTGTGAACACTAGATCAAGTAGTGATGGCTCATCCCCACCCCTGGCCCTTGTTGGTTCCATTACATGTTGGTGTAGGAAATTCCCTTGTACGCAATCTAGAAATCTTGCCCCGAATGAGTCCTCACCACTGTGTGGGTCAAGATTTATCCAATCTATCTCTTTATGATTAAAGTTTCCCATAATCAAAATCCTACATTTTTTTCCCAGTGCCATGTTAACAACTGAGTTTATGACTTCAATAGTACCTATATGACTTTCCTCATAAACTTCAAGCCTATTTTGGTTCCTTGGTGGGTTGTATACAACAGTTATTATAATGCTCTCTGACCCAGTATTTATGTGAGCAACAAGAAATTCCTTGAACTCACTTTCTATAGCCAAGTTTATTTCTTCAACTTGAATCCTCTCACTTATGAGCAGTGCTATCCCTCCACCAGTCCTCTCAGATCTTTCAACCCTTGGTATTCTGAAGCCCTTAGGAAAAACTGTGACACTGTTTATGTCCTCACTCAACTTAGTCTCTGTAATTGCTACTATATCTGCCTTACTGTTGTGAATCCTATCTTTTAATTCTACTGCCTTACCAGCTAATCCATCAGCATTTGTGTATAACAATCTTAATGAGGCCCCATCCCCTGATCTTCTGTCATTATCTTCTTTATCTCCCCTTTGTCTGGAAGAACTCTGTAACGAAAATTTTTCTTCTGTTCTTCATTTCTTTCATCACTTAACCTTCTTGCCTCTTGCAACAAGTTTTTGATCTTTCCCATCTCTTCCTGTGTTCTGTATCATCTAATGAACACTTCTTTGAATTCTTGAAGGTCTTTTAGACTTTTTTTTCTCAACAATATTTCCCTACATGTTTCCCCTCTCTCAAAGGTTACTTTTGTTGGTCTCGGCTTTCCTTCCCTCGAATATTTACCTAGTTGGTGTATGTTTACAATATCCTCAGGACCACAAACTACTCCAAGCTTTCTTATCAGGTCTACAACCCTAGCTTTATTTTCTTCAAGTCTCCCCTGCCATGTGTGTGTGCGTGCGTGTGTGTGTTCCCTCAACAACCATCCGTACAGGCCAGCGTCATCCTTGGAGCTACGAGCGTGCCCAAAGTGTTAAGTTGCATAAATTTCTTCATTTTTATATGGAAAGATGACTGGTTTAGGATCTGCAAACGTGATCATGAAGGAGTTCATACCCCGTCTATCAAATATTCTTCTTATTTTAAACTTTGATTAGACCGTGTATGATCCATGGAAATTCCGACCAAGGATCGTGCATGCTTGCCGAATCAAACATTTCCATCTGATTTCAGTTGCTCTGCTTTTATTAAAGATAGGAATTGCTGCATTGCTCAGATGCGTAGCTCTAAAGATTCCTATCTTAGTAGGAAAGTTGATGGCCTTAGTTCTCTTCGTACTGAAAAATATTTCTTGTCCTTGACCAAAATGTTCTGAAAAAGCTTTTATTATTCAATCTTCCATCAATGTCCTGACCATTCTGTTGCTTGCTCACCCACTGACAAAGCCACTCCCTTTGGCTCTCATTTCCCGCTAACTCTTCCATGAACGATTCTAGCACTCCTGATCCACATACTTTACCTCCCTCTAACGGTATGCCCCCCCCCCCCATTCTTTTTACATGGAAATTCTTCAGGGTTCTCCGCTCTCTGAAGACGAGCAAGGCATCCGGACCCAATGGGGTATCCCTGCAAGGTTCCTAAATGAACTTGAAGATAAACTGGCGTTTGTGCTTTACAGTCATTTTTGGGCTTCATGTTGGAAGCATGCTCTAGTTTCTCAAATTCCTAAGAATTTTTACTGTTCTATTCCTTCCAACTACCGACCAGTTTCCTAGCCTCTGCTATTGCTAAAGTATTACTAATATTGATTATTTTCCATTTGTTGAAGCATCTTTAATTTACCTCACTTATATCTGATCACCAGTACTGCTTCCACAAGGCAAGATCTAACGGTAACTTTATGTCCTATCTCACTCATGTTTGGCCATCTTCTATAAAAAAAAACTATTAGCAATCCTTTGTCGTCACTCTTAATGTCATTAAGCTTTTGACAGTGTGTCACAGGGCTCTGTTAGCCATAATTACTGTTTATGGCATTTCCGTTTCTCTCTGTTTTTCTTTCTGGCCGTTTTATATCTGTTGATGACGGTGCAGCGTCTAGCTCAATCCCAATTACCAATGGTATTCTACAGGGTTGTGTTCTTTCACCTACTCTGCTTTTTTTCATCAATAATTATCTGCTCCAGTCCTGAGGCTTCTCTTTTCTACCGTCCATGTTTTTCTGCCTTCTCCTCACAGCCTTTGAGTGCTGCTCAAAATTACTCTCTTCTCACTCTTTCTTCAACTCCTAACTTACTTTAGAGAGTATATGAAAGGTACAAGCAAAACTTAGTAAAATATAATGCCTCCAAGACTGTTTCTGTGTCTCTTTTCCTTCTCCTCCCAACATTCCTATTGTTTTAGAAAGTAACGACAATTTTCTCTCTCAGTTTTATTATCATGTTACGAGTTCAGATTGCTTCTAGTTTCTCTAGGAGGAATCACATATTTAAAGTTTTTTAATGTTGTATGCAAGAAATTGGGAGTTTGGTTTCATTTCAGTCTTTACTTTTCTTTATATCAGTTCCTAAAAATCTTTTTCCCGCTTATAGTAAGTCTTTCACATCTTGGGTGCCATTGCTTACAGTTATCTCTTAGATAGAACTGAATCTAGGGCCATCAGACTCATCCATGATCTTTCTCTTACTTCTAATCTCGTTTCTCTTTCTCTTCGCAGGAAGGCATCATCACTTTCTTATTTCCTTCCATC
>JAXCGZ010004301.1:32500-45000 GCA_037179515.1 Halocaridina rubra
ATTACTGCATTCATACATATCTCCCTTACCTTAGTATAGGGGCACTATACAGGCAATCACCCATTCCACTGGTGCCAATGACAACATAGAGCATATATTAAATACTCTCACTAACCATTCCAATGCAGTCACACCCCCTTCTTTCAACATCTCCGCTCTCACACCATCCATTCCAGGTGCTTTACCTGCTTTCGCTTCTTACAATGCCCTTTTCACCTCCTCTCTTGTAATCTCTTTCTCATTTTCATCTCCTATTACTGGCCCTTGAACCCCCCCCCCCCACTGCCACTATTGCTGCCTCTCTATATTCATCAACATTCAGCAAGCACTCAAAATGTTCTGCCCATCTTTTCCTTGCATCGTTCCCTGTTAACATCTGTCCATTCACATTTTTCACTGTCTCTTCCATCCTCGATCCACCCTTCCTTACTCTCTTCACTTCTTTCCAAAACTTCTTTTTATTCTCCTTATATGACCTACTAAAATCCTGTCCCCACCTAACATTTGCCAACCTCTTCTCTTCCTCTACCTTCCGCTTAGTTTCCACATTTTTCTCCCTATATCTTTCATACCTCTCCCTACTTTTACACTGCAGCCATCCCTCAAAAGCGCTCTTTTTCTCTTCCACCTTCATTTTCACCCCTTCATTCCACCACTCGCTGCCCCTCCTCATGCCACCTCCAACAAACCTCTTTCCACGCACATCACTTGCATGTCCCACAAAACACTCTTTCATCAACCCCCATTCCTCCCCTAACTCCCCAACTTCTCTTTCTTTCACCCTGTCATATGCCACTCTCAACCTGTCCTGATATTCCTGTCTCTTCTCTGGCTTTTTCAACTCTTCCACCTTCACTATTTCCCTTCTACATCTCCCCACACTATTTCCCCACTCTTTTGCTACTACCACTTTTGCTTCAACCAAAAACTGATCAGCCATCCCAGCAGCCACACCCCTGAATGCATACACATCTTTCTTTCTACCAACCATGCTCTTTGCTACCAACACATAATCCATCAATGCTCTTTCTTTCACTCTTCCATTTGCCACTCTCATCCATGTATACTTATTTATTAACTTCTTAAATCAACTATTACCTATCACCAACTCTTGCTCCACACACATATCTAACAGTCTCTCGCCACTCTCTTTCCCACCTGGTACCCCATATTTTCCTACAACACCTCTTATCTCTCCATCACCAACTCTGGCATTCAAGTCACCCAACACAACTACATAGTTCCTTCTACTCAGACCATCTACACATCTAGTTAACTCATTCCAGAATTCGTCCCACGCTTCCTCACTTCTCTCACATCTTGGCCCATACGCACTAACAAAAGCCCAACATTCCCTTCCTATCCTAGCCCTCACCCACATCAGCCTAGATGACACTTCTTTCCATTCCACTACCTTATTTACCATCCATTCACTCAGCAATAATGCCACACCTTCTCTCGCTCTCCCCCTTTCAACCCCAAACACCCTACCCGTCACATCACCAAATGCCACTTCTCCTTTTCCTTTCATCTTCGTCTCACGCAATGCCAATACATCCATCCTCCTCCTACCAAACATATATCCAATCTCACATCTTTTGCTCTCTATCGTACTACAACCACGCACATTTAGGCACCCCAAAACTAGAGTCTGGGGAGAAGTTATTCTCCCCTCTACTCCTTTTCTTCTTTGACGTCTCGCAGTAGATTGATGAAAGGGGGGGGTATTCCTAGTCCCCCCACCCGTCCACTTTTAGTAGCCTTTTACGACACGCAGGGAATACGTTGAAGCTATTCTTTGAAGTTGTGCCCCCACCATATATATATATATATATATATATATATATATATATATATATATATATATATATATATATATATATATATATATATATATGTATGTTTATATATATATATATATATATATATATATATATATATATATATATATATATATATATATATATATATATATATATATATATATATATATATATATATATATATATATATATATATATATATATGTATATATATATATATATATATATATATATATATATATATATATATATATATATATATATATATATATATGTATATATATATATATATATATATATATATATATATATATATATATATATATATATATATATATATATATATATATATATATATATATATATATATATATATATATATATATATATATATATATATATATATATATATATATATATATATTTATATATATATATATATTTATATATATATATATATATATATATATATATATATATATATATATATATATATATATATATATATTCCATACATATTTATAGATATCTTTTTTATTAAATTTAAGGTGTAAGCCTCTTGGGGTCACGTGGGAACATGGACGTCTTTCGGATGTTGTCTAATCCCAGGTACAGCATCGTCACTCGCCTGCGTGTGGTGGACATCCATACTTAAAGGAATCGATGTAGGACTGAATGGTGTCTATGGGAATACCATGTGCTTTTGCGCGTTCGACTAGGAAATCGGCATCATGTATTCGCTGTGCTCCCGACAAAATCTCTTCTCCTCGCATAAACATATCATAGGAATTGCTCCATTTGGGGTTTTCAGGGTCTGGCATTGTATAGAAAGGTCGAACAGCCAAGGGATATTTGTCAAATATGTAGAAGTCAGTGTCATATTTAGCTTTTACCAGTTTACCAAGAAACTTTTCATTAGGAGTACTCAAATCTTCCGTTTCTTCCATTTCTATGCCAGCTTCTTTTATCATTGCAACACCCTCATTGTACGACAAACATAGAGGAGGATCGAGAAATTTTAATGGCTCTGCAGGATACTGCTTGTTAACAGTCTCAATGCCTCCTGTGTGCTCATCACGGAGACCCCTGAAAATACTCGTGAATAAGTCTCCAATTACTTTCAATGCTTCGTGATAATGGTGCGTGAATGCCATCTCCAAATCTAAGCCAACAAACTCAGTTAAATGCCTGTGCGTGTTGGAATTCTCAGCTCTGAAGACTGGACCAATACTAAATAACTTCTCAAAGTCTGAAGCGATTGTCATCTGCTTGTACAACTGAGAGCTTTGAGCGAGCAAGGCCTCTTTCTCAAAATACTTCATGCCGAACACATTAGCTCCACCATCAGAAGCAGATGATATGAGCTTTGGACACATGATTTCTGTGAACCCTTTTGCTTTCAAAGCCTCTCTAAATTGATGGCAAACCCCAGCTTGTAGTCTGTAGATAGCTTGGTTGGTTACATATATATTTCTGAACATTTCCTTGTCCATGTGCCTGAAGGCTACCCTTACATTTGATAAGAAGGCATATGCTGCCCTTACAATGCCATCTATATGTATTTCTCTAGACAAATCTGCCAGTATGTTTACTCCTAGATCTCTCTCATTTTCTGTCTCTTGAAGTTATACTCCAGGCACTGAGCAGTTAAGATTGGGCCTTCTTGCACTTGTGTGTGTGTGTATACACACACACACACACACACACACACACACACACACACACACACTTCAGGAGGATCTAAATAATCTGCATGAGTGGTCAGAAAAGTGGCTAATGAAATTCAATACTTCAAAATATAAGGTAATGAGAATGGGTACAAGTGCAAGAAGGCCCAAGCTTGACTACTCGGTGGCTGGAGTCTCCAGAAATACATATAAATGGCATAGTAAGGGCAGCATATGCATTCTTATCAAATGTAAGGGTAGCCTTCAGGCACATGGACAAGGAAATGTTCAGAAATATTTATGTAACCTATGTGAGGCCAAAACTCGAATATGCAGCCCCCTTTTGGAATCCGCACTTGAAAAAGCACATAGCTAAGCTTGAAATAGTTCAAAGCCATGCCACGAAACTGGTGTTAGAAATACGTAATCTCAGTTATGATGAGAGGCTGAGGGAATTAGACTTACCATCACCCGAAGCTAGAAGAGTAAGGGGGGATATGGTGACAGTGTTTAAATTCCTTCATGGTTATGATAGAGTGGATAGGGATCGATATTTTGATATGGCTGGCTCTAGAACTAGAGGTCATAGTTTGAAGCTTCGTAAGAAAACTTCTTTGCAGGATGTAAATAAATACTTTTTCAGTGTAAGAGTAGTTGATAATTGGAATTGGCTAAGCGAGGAGGTAGTTAATGCTATCTCAATCCATAGTTTTAAGGACAGGTATGATAAGTATGACTAAGTCTAAAATGGAACCGATGAGGAGACGGGAAGATACGAGCTTTGGGCTCTTTCCCGTAAACACAATTAGGTAATCACAATTAGGTAATCACACACACACACACACACACACACACACACACACACACACATATATATATATATATATATATATATATATATATATATATATATATAATATATATATATATATATATATATATATATATATATATATATATATATATATGTATATATATATATATATATATATATATATATATATATATATATATATATATATATATATATATATATATATATATATATATATATATAAATATATATATATATATATATATATATATATATATATATATATATATATATATATATATATATATATATGTGTGTGTGTGTGTGTGTGTGTGTGTGTGTGTGTGATTACCTAATTGTGATTACCTAATTGTGTTTACGGGAAAGAGCCCAAAGCTCGTATCTTCCCGTCTCCTCATCGGTTCCATTTTAGACTTGGTGATACTTATCATACTTGTAATTAAAACTATGGATTGAGATAGCATTAACTACCTCCTCGCTTAGCGAATTCCAATTACCAACTACTCTTACACTGCAAAAGTATTTCCTTACATCCTGCAAAGAAGTTTTCTTACGAAGCTTCAAACTATGACCTCTAGTTCTAGAGCCAGCCATATCAAAATATCGATTCCTATCCACTCTATCATAACCATGAAGGAATTTAAACACTGTCACCATATCCCCCCTCACTCTTCTAGCTTCGAGTGATGGTAAGTCTAATTCCCTCAGCCTCTCATCATAACTGAGATTGCGTATTTCTGGCACCAGTTTCGTGGCATGGCTTTGAACTATTTCAAGCTTAGCTATGTGCTTTTTCAAGTGCGGATTCCAAAAGGGGGCTGCATATTCGAGTTTTGGCCTCACATAGGTTACATAAATATTTCTGAACATTTCCTTGTCCATGTGCCTGAAGGCTACCCTTACATTAGATAAGAATACATATGCTGCCCTTACTATGCCATTTATATGTATTTCTGGAGACAAATCTGCCAGTATGTTTACTCCTAGATCTCTCTCATTTTCTGTCTCTTGAAGTTGTACTCCAGCCACCTAGTAGTCAAGCTTGGGCCTTCTTGCACTTGTACCCATTCTCATTACCTTACATTTTGAAGTATTGAATTTCATTAGCCACTTTTCTGACCACTCATGCAGATTATTTAGATCCTCCTGAAGTTTTCTACCATTGTTCTCGTTTTTTACTTTCTTCACAATCTTTGCATCATCTGCAAACATATTCATGAATGAATTTACAGACTCTGGTAGGTCATTTACATATGCAAGGAACAAAAGTGGCCCTAAATCTGAACCCTGTGGAACTCCACTACTAACTCTTCTCCATTCAGACAGTGAGTGTCTTACTCTAACCCTCTGTTCCCTTCCTTCTAAGTAAGTTTTTATCCATTCCAAAACATTTCCACCTATTCTAGCCATTGAGTGCAGCTTCCTAATAAGTCTCCCATGTGGAACAGTGTCAAACGCTTTCTGGAAGTCTAGGAATATGCAATCTGCCCAGCCCTCTCTTTCCTGTAAGATTTGGCTTACCTCATCATAAAATTCTAATAAGTTTGTCACTGTTGATCTACCCTCTCTGAAGCCATGTTGCCTCACTGACAAAAAGTTGAAGGATTCCAAGTGAAGAGAGATATGTTTCCTTAGTAGTTTCTCCATAACTTTGCAAACTATGCTGGTCAAGGAAACTGGTCTATAGTTCAGAGCCGTATCCCTCCTTCCCTTTTTGAAGATAGGTATCACATTTGCTTGTTTCCAGCATCTTGGAATCTCCCCCGACTCCAGTGACTCCTTAAATATGATACTTAGTGCCACTGATATTGTGTTTGCGCATCTTTTAAGCACATGAGGGGATATGTCATCAGGACCTGTAGCTTTATGAACATCTAAATCCATCAGCGCTTTGCATACCTCTGTGGCTGTAAGGTTGATGTTCTCTAATACCGGCCCTTGAGCTTCTATCACTGTGTGATTACCTAATTGTGATTACCTAATTGTGGTTACGGGAAAGAGCCCAAAGCTCGTATCTTCCCGTCTCCTCATCGGTTCCATTTTAGACTTAGTGATACTTATCGTACCTGTCCTTAAAACTATGGATTGAGATAGCATTAACTACCTCCTCGCTTAGCGAATTACAATTATCAACTACTCTTACACTGAAAAAGTATTTCCTTACATCCTGCAAAGAAGTTTTCTTACGAAGCTTCAAACTATGACCTCTAGTTCTAGAGCCAGCCAAATCGAAATATCGATCCCTATCCACTCTATCATAACCATGAAGGAATTTAAAGACTGTCACCATATCCCCCCATACTCTTCTAGCTTCGAGTGATGGCAAGTCTAATTCCCTCAGCCTCTCATCATAACCGAGATTGCGTATTTCTGGCACCAGTTTCGTGGCATGTCTTTGAACTTTTTCAAGCTTAGCTATGTGCTTTTTCAAGTGCGGATTCCAAAAGGGGGCTGCATATTCGAGTTTTGGCCTCACATAGGTTACATAAATATTTCTGAGCATTTCCTTGTCCATGTGCCTGAAGGCTACCCTTACATTTGATAAGAATGCATATGCTGCCCTTACTATGCCATTTATATGTATTTCTGGAGACAAATCTGCCAGTATGTTTACTCCTAGATCTCTCTCATTTTCTGTCTCTTGAAGTTGTACTCCAGCCACCGAGTAGTCAAGCTTGGGCCTTCTTGCACTTGTACCCATTCTCATTACCTTACATTTTGAGGTATTGAATTTCATTAGCCACGTTTCTGACCACTCATGCAGATTATTTAGATCCTCCTGAAGTTCTCTACCATTGTTCTCGTTTTTTACTTTCTTCACAATCTTTGCATCATCTGCAAACATATTCATGAATGAATTTACAGACTCTGGTAGGTCATTTACATATACAAGGAACAAAATTGGCCCTAAAACTGAACCCTGTGGAACTCCACTACTAACTCTTCTCCATTCAGACACTGAGTGTCTTACTCTAACCCTCTGTTCCCTTCCTTCTAAGTAAGTTTTTATCCATTCCAAAACATTTCCACCTATTCTAGCCATTGAGTGCAGCTTCCTAATAAGTCTCCCATGTGGAACAGTGTCAAACGCTTTCTGGAAGTCTAGGAATATGCAATCTGCCCAGCCCTCTCTTTCCTGTAAGATTTGGCTTACCTCATCATAAAATTCTAATAAGTTTGTTACTGTTGATCTACCTTCTCTGAAGCCATGTTGCCTCACTGAGAAAAAGTTGAAGGATTCCAAGTGAAGAGAGATATATTTCCTTAGTAGTTTCTCCATAACTTTGCAAACTATGCTGGTCAAGGAAACTGGTCTATAGTTCAGAGCCGTATCCCTCCTTCCCTTTTTGAAGATAGGTATCACATTTGCTTGTTTCCAGCATCTTGGAATCTCCCCCGACTCCAGTGACTCCTTAAATATGATACTTAGTGCCACTGATATTGTGTTTGTGCATTTTTTAAGCACATGAGGGGATATGTTATCAGGACCTGTAGCTTTATGAACATCTAAATCCATCAGCGCTTTGCATACCTCTGTGGCTGTAAGGTTGATGTTCTCTAATACCGGCCCTTGAGCTTCTATCACTGCAATCTGAGGGGGTGGGGTATTTTCTACTGTAAATACTGACTGAAACTCCTTGTTCAATTCTTTGCAGATCTCTTCGTCCGTCTCAGTGATGCTTCCATCCGCTCTCTTTAGCCTTAAAACCTGTTCTTTTACCTTCAGTTTTCCTCTGATAAAGCTGTGGAAAAGCTTGGGATTTTCTTTAGCCTTCCTGGTGATGTCCCTCTCATAATCTCTCTCTGCCTCTCTCCTTTTACTTAGGTAGTCATTTCTTGCTCTTTTGTAGGTTTGCTAGGCATTTATGTTTTTTCTCCTCCTATACCTTTTCCAGCATTTGTCTCTCCACTCCTTAGCTCTTTTACACCCATTATCGAACCATTTCTCTCTGGCATGAATTACAACTACTTTGGTGACAGGTATGCAGCAATCTACTATCTTCCCATATTTTTCACAAAAGATGTCATACATTTCTTGTACAGATTTGTTGTAAAATAAGGTTCTCCAGTCAATAACTGCAAAAAGCTCATTCATTTTGATGTAATCTCCTTTCGGATAGTTCCTCCTCATGTCCTCAGTGCCTCTACTCTCAGGAAGAATATCTTCAATGATATACTCCATCAACAACACACAGTGGTCACTCTTTCCAATTGGTGGTTCATACTCAATATTTTCAATATCCAACACATTATCTGTGAACACTAGATCAAGTAGTGATGGCTCATCCCCACCCCTGGCTCTTGTTGGTTCCATTACATGTTGGTGTAGGAAATTCCCTTGTACGCAATCTAGGAATCTTGCCCCGAATGAGTCCTCAACACTGTGTGGGTCAAGATTTATCCAATCTATCTCTTTATGATTAAAGTCTCCCATAATCAAAATCCTAAATTTTTTCTCCCGTGCCATGTTAACAACTGAGTTTATGACTTCAATAGTACCTATATGACTTTCCTCATAAATTTCAAGCCTATTTTGGTTCCTTGGTGGGTTGTATACAACAGTTATTATAATGCTCTCTGACCCAGTATTTATGCGAGCAACAAGAAATTCCCTGAACTCACTTTCTATAGCCAAGTTTATTTCTTCAACTTGAATCCTCTCACTTATGAGCAGTGCTATCCCTCCACCAGTCCTCTCAGATCTTTCAACCCTTAGTATTCTGAAGCCCTTAGGAAAAACTGTGACACTGTTTATGTCCTCACTCAACTTAGTCTCTGTAATTGCTACTATATCTGCCTTACTGTTGTGAATCCTATCTTTTAATTCTACTGCCTTACCAGCTAATCCATCAGCATTTGTGTATAACAATCTTAATGAGGCCCCATCCCCTGATCTTCTGTCATTATCTTCTTTATCTCTCCTTTGTCTGGAAGTATTCTGTAACGAAAATTTTTCTTCTCTTCTTCATTTCTTTTGCGTGTGTGTGTGAGTATGTATATATTTATACGCACAAACTTATATATATATATATATATATATATATATATATATATATATATATATATATATATGCTTATATATATATATATATATATATATATATATATATATATATATATATATATATATATATATATATATATATATATATATATATGTTTATATATATATATATATATATATATATATATATATATATATATATATATATATATATATATATATATATATATATATATATATATATATATATATATATATATATATATATATATATATATATATATATATATATATATATATATATATATATATATATATATATATATATATATATATATATATAAATATATATATATATATATATATATATATATATATATATATATATATATATATATATATATATGTATATATATATATATATATATATATATATATATATATATATATATATATATATATATATATATATATATATATATATATGAGCCATTTTTCTCCTTTTAAGGGGAGTGGCTGAATGAAGGCAATATACCCTGATATTTTGGAAAAAGAAAATACAGATAAGAGGATTCCCAGTCTCCCTCTCCGCACCATTTAGTGATCTCTTACGATACGCAGGGGACCATAGAGGAAGTATTCTAGATCCCCTCTCTCAGGGTATGGCTGTATTTATTGAAGTGACAAGTGATGTTATCACAACACGTACAAACTGAAAGGATATCAGGAACTTAGAAAGAAGAATAACTCCAAACTACTCTAGGGTTATTCTATTTACAAGGGAAGTCACCTAACCTACCACATCCTACCTTACCCTACCCAACCCTAACAGTTTAGAGGATTAGTTAGCTATGGATTGGGTTCTGGGGGGTTTTCATCTTTACAAGATCTGGAAGTCTTTTAACTTGTGATAGCAATGAAAAAAATTTTCATCAATTTTAAAAGGCAAAATAGTGAAATCCATGGGTTGTATGCATATTCCATCCATACTCCATCATTGAGGTCTTGGCTAATAATGTAATTGTATTGTAATATGATGTTCACAATAATGAATAATCCGGTACTAAATGGACTTTCTCAGTATAAAGGAAAAAAATTATTTTAAGCAATTATCATACCATAATACTGTACAGTACTTAATTTTCTGAATAGGTTCAACAATGAATTTTTTTAAGTAATTATGTGTGTATGTATATATATATATATATATATATATATATATATATATATATATATATATATATATATATATATATATATATATATATATATACATATATATATTTATATATATATATATATATATATATATATATATATATATATATATATATATATATATATATATATATATATATATATATATATATATGTAAATATATACATACATATATATACAAACACACACACACACACACACACACACACACATAGAAAGTGAGTTCAAGGAATTTCTTGTTGCTCGCATAAATACTGGGTCAGAGAGCATTATAATAACTGTTGTATACAACCCACCAAGGAACCAAAATAGGCTTGAAGTTTATGAGGAAAGTCATATAGGTACTATTGAAGTCATAAACTCAGTTGTTAACATGGCACGGGAAAAAATGTAGGATTTTGATTATGGGAGACTTTAATCATAAAGAGATAGATTGGATAAATCTTGACCCACACAGTGGTGAGGACTCATTCGGGGCAAGATTCCTAGATTGCGTACAAGGGAATTTCCTACACCAACATGTAATGGAACCAACAAGGGCCAGGGGTGGGGATGAGCTATCACTACTTGATCTAGTGTTCACAGATAATGTGTTGGATATTGAAAAAATTGAGTATGAACCACCAATTGGAAAGAGTGACCACCGTGTGTTGTTGATGGAGTATATCATTGAAGATATTCTTCCTGAGAGTAGAGGCACTGAGGACATGGCGAGGAACTATCCGAAAGGAGATTACATCAAAATGAATGAGCTTTTTGCAGTTATTGACTGGAGAACCTTATTTTACAACAAATCTGTACAAGAAATGTATGACATCTTTTGTGAGAAATATGGGAAGATAGTAGATTGCTGCATACCTGTCACCAAAGTAGGTGTAATTCATGCCAGAGAGAAATGGTTCGATAATGGGTGTAAAAGAGCTAAGGAGTGGAGAGACAAATGCTGGAAAAGGTATAGGAGGAGAAAAAACATAAATGCCTGGCAAACCTACAAAAGAGCAAGAAATGACTACCTAAGTAAAAGGAGAGAGGCAGAGAGAGATTATGAGAGGGACATCACCAGGAAGGCTAAGGAAAATCCCAAGCTTTTCCACAGCTGTATCAGAGGAAAACTGAAGGTAAAAGAACAGGTTTTAAGGCTAAAGAGAGCGGATGGAAGCATCACTGAGACGGATGAAGAGATCTGCAAAGAATTGAACAAGGAGTTTCAGTCAGTATTTACAGTAGAAAATACCCCACCCCCTCAGATTGCAGTGATAGAAGCTCAAGGGCCGGTATTAGAGAACATCAACCTTACAGCCACAGAGGTATGCAAAGCGCTGATGGATTTAGATGTTCATAAAGCTACAGGTCCCGATGACATATCCCCTCATGTGCTTAAAAAATGCGCAAACACAATATCAGTGGCACTAAGTATCATATTTAAGGAGTCACTGGAGTCGGGGGAGATTCCAAGATGCTGGAAACAAGCAAATGTGATACCTATCTTCAAAAAGGGAAGGAGGGATACGGCTCTGAACTATAGACCTGTTTCCTTGACCAGCATAGTTTGCAAAGTTATGGAGAAACTACTAGGGAAACATATCTCTCTTCACTTGGAATCCTTCAACTTTTTGTCAGTGAGGCAACATGGCTTCAGAGAAGGTAGATCAACAGTAACAAACTTATTAGAATTTTATGATGAGGTAAGCCAAATCTTACAGGAAAGAGAGGGCTGGGCAGATTGCATATTCCTAGACTTCCAGAAAGCGTTTGACACTGTTCCACATGGGAGACTTATTAGGAAGCTGCAATCAATGGCTAGAATAGGTGGAAATGTTTTGGAATGGATAAAAACTTACTTAGAAGGAAGGGAACAGAGGGTTAGAGTAAGACACT
Organism: Halocaridina rubra; assembly: GCA_037179515.1. Lineage (NCBI taxonomy): Eukaryota > Metazoa > Arthropoda > Malacostraca > Decapoda > Atyidae > Halocaridina > Halocaridina rubra. Next base: position 44,928 of record JAXCGZ010004301.1, read on the forward strand.
CACTGTCTGAATGGAGAAGAGTTAGTAGTGGAGTTCCACAGGGTTCAGTTTTAGGGCCACTTTTGTTCCTTGT
>JAXCGZ010004301.1:50000-52500 GCA_037179515.1 Halocaridina rubra
TCACCTAACATTTGCCAACCTCTTCTCTTCCTCTACCTTCCTCTTGGTTTCCACATTTTTCTCCCTATATCTTTCATACTTTTTTCTACTTTTACACTGCAGCCATTCCTCAAAAGCCCTCCTTTTCTCTTCCACCTTCATTTTCACCCCTTCATTCCACCACTCTCTGGTACCCCATACTCTCCTACAACACCTTCTATCTCTCCATCACCCACTCTGGCATTCAAGTCACCCAACACAACTACATAGTTCCTTCTACTCAGACCATCTACACATCTAATTAACTCATTCCAGAATTCATCCCGCTCTTCCTCACTTCTCTCACTTCTCATCCTGGTCCATACGCACTAACAAAAGCCCAACATTCCCTACCTATCCTAGCCCTCACCCACATCAGCCTACATGACACTTCTTTCCATTCCACTACCTTATTTACCATCCATTCACTCAGAAATAATGCCACACCTTCTCTCGCTCTCCCCCTTTCAACCCCAAACACCCTACCTGTCACATCACCAAATGCCACTTCTCCTTTTCCTTTCATCTTCGTCTCACACAATGCCAATACATCCATCCTCCTCCTACCAAACATATATCCAATTTCACATCTTTTGCTCTCTATCATACTACAACCACGCAAATTTAGACATCCCAAAACTAGAGTTTGGGGAGAAGTTATTCTCCAATTTACTCCCCTTCTTCTTTGACGTCTCGCAGGAGGTTAATACAAGGGGAGGGATTCCTAGTCCCCCGGCCCTGTCCACTTTTAGTCCCCTCTTACGACACGCAGATGCTGTGCCCGCCACAGCATCAAATATATATATATATATATATATATATATATATATATATATATATATATATATATATATATATATATATATATATATATATATATATATGTACATATATATATATATATATATATATATATATATATATATATATATATATATATATATATATATATATATATATATATATATATATACATATATATATATATATATATATATATATATATATATATATATATATATATATATATATATATATATATATATATATATATATATATATATATATATATATATATATATATATATATATATATATATATATATATATATATATATATATATATATATATATATATATATATATATATATATATATATATATATATATATATATATATATATATATAAATATATATATATATATATATATATATATATATATATATATATATATATATATATATATATATATATATATATATATATATATATATATATATATATATATATATATATATATATATATATATATATATATATATATATATATATATATATATATATATATATATATATATATATATATATATATATATATATATATATATATATATATATATATATATATATATATATATATATATATATATATATATATATATATATATATATATATATATATATATATATATATATATATATATCTACATAAATATATATATATATATATATATATATATATATATATATATATATATATATATATATATATATATATATATATATATATATCTGCATATATATATATATATATATATATATATATATATATATATATATATATATATATATATATATATATATATGTATATATATATATATATATATATATATATATATATATATATATATATATATATATATATATATATATATATATATATGATATATATAGATATGCATATATATATATATATATATATATATATATATATATATATATATATATGTATGTATATATATATATATATATATATATATATATATATATATATATATATATATATATATATATATATATATATATATATACATATATATATACATATATATATATATATATATATATATATATATATATATATATATATATATATATATATATATATATATATATATATATATATATATATATATATATATATATATATATATATATATATATATATATATATATATATATACATATATATATATATATATATATATATATATATATATATATATATATATATATATATATATATATATATATATATATATATATATATATATATATATATATATATATATATATACATATATATACATATATATATATATATATATATATATATATACATATATATATATATATATATATATATATATATATATATATATATATATGAATCATTTTATTTTTTTACCCCGACCGGGACTCGAACCTAGGACTTATGATTACTAAGTCAAGGCGCTACCACTACACCACAGAAGGTTAAAAGGAACCCAACCTTATAGCTTATATCTGCTATACTTAGGAATGAACGCATTCTAACTGAATGCCACTATGTTCATATTACAGATTCCCCAACCTCACTCGTGGCTTCATTTTAGCATTTAATTCAATTCCCAATCTCATTCGGGCCATGAAATAACCA